>CAIGRP010054736.1:0-17734 GCA_903798385.1 Fraxinus cuspidata
ATTACTTTTTTTCAATAATGTCACCTAGAAATCGAGAAACTCTAACCCCTACTATACTTTCTCCTAACAATTGTCCAAACCAACCCAAAAGTCCTCAATCAGCCACTATCCGTTGTCCATTTTGTAGCTTCTGCCAACTTTGCAAGCAGCAATGTCACACCGATCGCTATCGGCAATTTTGATTCTATCACACCTCTTGTCAGACTTGACAATGGTAGAATTCTGCACCATTCTAGTCCCCACAAAGCCCCTATCCGCCAGCTTTAGTCCCTGCTCTTCATGTCAACTTTGCTGCTACTCTGTCCCCCCATACCGGTTGTGCTCACCTCTCGTCTCTGTCTAATTCCTTAATGTTTGATGTGTTTTTGCTATGATACGCAATTTAATTTCCCTGTCTCAAGTTTGAGAGATAACAGAGGGATGTCCTAGCATTAAGATTTGGTGTTTAATATTAAAATATCGATCTTGTTAAGAAGATTAGTCCAATAATTTGATTTTCTATTGATGTGATATTTATTCTTTAATAGGTCCATGCAAGATGGTGACTCGTTGAAGGACACCAACTTTTGAAATTCATGTTCTCGTTAAAGTTTTAGTTAGATTGAAATGCTTATTTGAGTGAATTTCTTAGCATGTATAGAAAGTGAATTTCTAAATAATGAGAAGTCTTGGTCTTTCTTTCTATTTTTTTATTTTTTTCCTATTAGTTGGTTTCAGCTGTACATTTCTATACTGCAGGTATAATATAAATTAAATGTCATCTTTACTTGAATCTGCTACAATGCGAATTAATATTATAACGCACGAAAAAATATATTATTTTGTTATCTTCTTCCTCTATAACTCTGAAACATAATTCCCATTAGTAAATCGTTACTAAAATAAAAAATAGTAGAATATCATTATTCTTATCCGTCAAGGCCCAACGACCATCTGCTCATGGAAAATAAATAATTGACTTCAGTTTTTAAATATACTTACCAACCAGCAATATTGTTTTCATTGGTCACTAATCGTATATAATGAGAGGAAAACGTATTTGAAGTTTCCCTTTTATCTCTGTTAGTGCTCTCTCAGATCATTTTATTTATTTTTTTAATTTAGTCTTTAACGTATCCTTCAAGTTAATTTATTTTTATTATCGAAAGTTGATACGATTTGCCATAAGTATTTGATAATAAAACTTCAATTTAAGACTTTTGAAAAAATAAATACTAGGAAGATAAAATGAATTAAAAACTACATGTTGTGAAACAAACGACTGGATTGAGATGTTGAAGTTATATGGCAAAATAATAAAGTATTTGATAAAGCAAAAGAATAATAAAGACAAGAATATGACATAGGAATTAAGAGATTTTATTGACTCAAGAATAATGGAAAAGAGAGAAAATTATAATGGATCTTATGATTCTAGTAATCTATTTTCTAACATTTATGAAATTGTAAAAAGAGTCTAATATTTATATGGAACATGTAGAGGATGTCCAAACCCTCTTAATAGAGTTGTTGATGAAGTAGAATGCCAAAAAATCGAGTCCGAAACAAAGTAGGAATGAAAAAAGCGGAAAAACCTAAAGATAACAAATGCTCGGTGCTGCAGCACCGGGCAATTTGCCCGTATTTTCTTTTTTGCTCAAATTATTTTCATCATCCCAAACTCTTCTTCAAATTCAATACCAATTTTCAATTCCTAATGGACATCCAAAATAGAACTTCAACGTGATATAGGACTCCAATAGCATTCCAAACTTGAATTCTTTTTGACTTGCACTTCAATTAAAATTATTCAATACTTCAAACACTTCAACAAATGAATTCGGGTCACACCTAAATTCCAACACTACAAAATAAAGAAAATAAAATAGCCTAAGCTTTTTGTATTGCATCAACAAGGAAAGCATTTGTTTCAATGTAAGAGGCTTGATATTTGTCCCTATGGACTAATTTTACAACTCTAAATTTTAATTTTTTAAAAATACTGCAACGTTGAAACAAGTAAAGATTGATAACGCATCATTTTAAAGCGTAAGAAATAATCAAATATATTTAGTAATGAAGAACATCAATGATATAACAGGAGGATCCAAAACAATGTCTACTCGAAACTTATTATACAATTTTCTTGCTCAAATATCACAATTCTTGAGATCATTTTTCTTCCAAAGAATCATCACGCTTCCAATAAGTGTTATAATAATAATAAAAAAAAATCCAATGAAGAGATGCATACAACTTCACACGCAGGGGCTAAGCCAAAAAAATTGATTTAGTGGAGGCATAAGGATATATCTTTGATCTTTTATGGTTTTACTTCCTTTAAATGGACGACGAAGATTGATTTTATTTTATTGTTCATATTTTTTTTTTCAGATTATTCTTTACATATGTTACTATTAATTTTTAATTATTACAAGTTTCTTATATCTTCTTAAATGGGCTTTAGTTATAAAATCCTTTTGATCTCTCTACTTTATTCTAGAATAATACTACAACAATTTTTCCACAATGATTCTAAAGTCTTTTGTAAGTCTCTTCAAAATTTTACCAAATATATAGGTCGGGCACATACGTTGCTAGCTAGTTTTAAACTTTGATCCATTTGCGTCTCACATACTAGACATCCCTTACGTAGCCTAGCTCATACTGGAGTGCAAGCGTTAGCTACATTTACAAGTCTTCGATTTCGAAACATACAGGGTGTAACATACAGCTACGACACTTAAGCGCGTAAATATTCCTAAGCATCTCTAACTTTTATATTGAAATGTAAATATATTATGAAAAAAGTTTAATAGAATATAATATTATGTATTGATTGTTTTTGAAAGCATAATTATCAGTAAAGAAGTTACGTATATGGAACGACATTTAGATTATTTTTCTTTAGAATATTTTGTCAATTTAAATGGTGATCAAACAATTATTATCATACATGAAAATACGCCAAACTACTAACTATCGTATCAAATCGTTTCATTTTTAATACACTAATCACTTAGCAAGAAAGCAGCATATCCTATTCTTTTAACATAAATTCTTATTTTACATTATATACACAATTAATTTGATGTGAATTAGTAATTTACTTTTCATTTATTTAAACTTTGTTTGACCCCCCCCACCCCCACCCCACCCCACCCTTTTTTTTGTGTGTATAAAATGCAATTTTTGAATAATAGATTGATGGAAAATGTATGATTAAAAAAAAAGATTTGCGTGTAATATTATTTTATTGAAGAATGTGTCATAAAAAAAGAGAGAAAAAATGTATTTTGAAAAATCGCAACCGTTTATTTCCATAAGTATTCAATAATTATATATCAAATATAAATAACTAAATATTTAGTAATTTTTTATTTATGAAATTAACGTAGAGATTGAATGAGAGATTAATGATAAAATTGAACACGTATTTTAAATTAAGGATGAAATTGAATATATGTTTAAAGTTGGTGGAAGAAACTTGAAAAACACTAATTTTAACTTGTTTTTATTTGTACATTCTATCTTCATATATAGTCCTTCCCATGGAGACGGGGTCTCTCTTGCACAAGAGCTTGTCGTAAGACTGTGACATCTTGTATATTATTTCTTTTGCAATTCTCAATTCTTCAAAACTCCGTCTTCCAATCTCTTTTGTATCCCATTTCTAAATGCCTTTGTGAGTCCATCTTTTTCAAACAAACACCTATGGTCGATTTACTCATAAGCTTATGTTAAAGTTTATTTTGGACAATTGTTTTATTATAATAATGTTCGTGCATAGTTAATATCTTGGTTAATATTTTTATATTTAATTACGAGAGATTTATTACTCATATGCTGTGTAAAATTGTGACTCGTTTAAGAATACTAAGATTGAAATCTGTGTGCTTGTTTAAATCTTCGTCGGTTCGAACTGGTTTTTTGAATTTCATAGCTGGAATACCATATTCATCTTGAAGACATCAATCTTGTTAAGAGGAAGTCAATATGGGATTATTCTTTAATAGATACGTCATACAACATTATAAAGTGAATTTCTACATAATGATTAGCCTTGGTCTTTAAATTTTTTATTTTTCCTTTTCTTTTTCCTATTCGTTTGCTTCAGCTATCTTTCGATACTACATGTATAATTAGTCCTTGTTTGGACTTCATTAAAATCAAAATTTGGGGAAAATGTATTTTGTGATAGTATTTTTTTGAAAAATGTATGATTAAAAAGGAAGGAAATGTTTTATATTTACGTGTAATATTCTTTTATTGAAAAATGCATGTTTGAAAAGCAAAAAAAATAAAAAGGGGGGGGGGGTGAGAAAAATGTATTTTAAATCAAATGGAGCCTAAACAATGACTATAAATATAAATGCAATTTTAGTTGAATTTGCTACTATATGAAGATTCCTTTAATAAATTACTCTCGTCCGTCTCTCGTTCTTAAAATTCGAATTAACAATGTAATATTAGTAATTTAATTCAATAATATGTGTTGACCTCAAAATATGCATCAGCGGAATCTCTTCCACCTCCCCTCCACGTAAACATCATCTTCACATTCGAACACCCCGTTAGAGGGCAAAGGTCACCCGTCGCGAAAAAAGTCCAGCGATCGTTTGTACTCCGACAGTCAAATGAACAGTCGGACGAGAGAAAAAGAAGAGTGCCAGAAAGTGATTACCTTTTGTGAAGCTCACCTATAGGAAGAAAATGGTCATGTGAGATAGTGGGCCGGACCAAGTTTAGGCCCCAAGATGTTACTTGATTAATTGGCCTGATACAATTAAATAATCAATACCGACTCGATGAATATAGGACCTTCTCCATCATGTGTATGCCACGTAATTTATGGATATAACAATGTGCTAAAATGTGTTATTTTTTGTAAACATATTCCTCTAAACCTCTGAAAAACAATTTCCATTAGTAATTCGTTAGTACATATAAAAAATAACAGAATATCATTATTTTTTTCCCCGTCAAAGCCCAACTACCATTGGCTCGTTGAAAATAATAATTTACTTCATTTTTTTAATATGCTTCAACTAGAAGTATTGTTTTCATTGGTGACTAATTGTATTTAATGAGAGGAATACATATTTGAAGCGATCAACTCTATCGGTTGAGCTCTCTCCAATCATTTGTTTATTTATTTTTAATTTAGGTTTTAACGTGTCCTTCAAGTTAATTTGTTTTTATTGAAAGTTGGTACGATTTTCTATAAGTATTTGGTAATAGAAATTCAATTTACGACTTTCGTTTATTCTAATATTATTTCAAACATCATAAAATTTTTAGAGAGAAAATAATTTTAATAAAATNCGACTTTCGTTTATTCTAATATTATTTCAAACATCATAAAATTTTTAGAGAGAAAATAATTTTAATAAAATATTTAAACTACTTATGATATGAAAGGGAAGTTTACATTTTGTGAGAATTCTTAACTTTTTTCCCGGCATGCCTTTAACCATTATGTTATTTTCATGAAATAAGAGTCGGTATATGAAGCCTGCAAAATCCATAAAATCCAACTGCTGGATTTATGGATTTTAGTTATAAGTTACAGTTTCATTTTCATCTTTAAGCTATACTAGTTTGAATTTTAACGATACTGTTGGACAAAGTATTTATTTATAGGCTTACCTAACATATGTGCTGATTTTTAATTGTCAAAGGAACTGTTAAAAATGTGTGAAAAGGATATAGGTCTACCAGTATCGAGTACTGACTAACCCAAATTGTAAGTATCTTCAACAAAATATGTAGGCTGCATTTTAAATATTTAAACAGTACACGATTTCTTGTTAATATATTGCAGATCATATGCTAGATATTTTAAAATTATAAACTAATTACGTGAATTTAAGGATATATTAAATTAATATTGTCTTTCCTCAATTTAGTGTATTGACAAATCAAGAATATCTTTAAATATATTATGTGATATACTACGTGTTTAATGATTACTGTTTAGGTAAAAATTAATTTATATCTCTGATAATTGCTTTACTTATAAGTAAATAGTTAAACAAGATTGGAATTAAGCTTTGAAAATTACATTCACATTATTCCTCTCTCTTTTTTTTTTTTTTGCAAATGATGAACGCAAGATGATTCGAGACCACTATTTGTGATGAGATGGACTTAGTACTAACACATTTATTGACTTCATTTTGAAATAAAGCTAACATTTAATTTAATTGTCTTATGTTTTTATATAGTACGAAAATTTACTAAAATTATTTTCATATAAGAAACTCGATATTTTTATTATGTTAAAAGGAAAATCTGATTTTTTTTTTTTTTGCATTTATGATTTTAAGAGAAAATTAAATGATAATACTTCTAAATATAGGGTATCTAAATTTTTGGAGTACCTTAAAAGAGAAAAGTGCAAAAGAAAAATCAACCAAAAACTCCACAAGAAGAAAAAATGAAAAAGATTTATAAATCAAATGTAAATGATAAAGTTCACGCAAAACCACAAATGTCCGAAAATAATGAGATTTTCATAAATTATTCGTCATCTCATAAATTATGGAACAAAATAGTATAATCGTAGACAATATTTTTGTCTTTAACTTAACTCTTGACATTATGTAAAATGAGGATCATGAACTACATTTTATTAAAAACTGTCAACATAGAAACGATTAACAAAATAAAATTAAATCATACATTTGAAGTTGGATTCCTTAGAGAAAAGCAAAGTAGTTTGGACATGTAGTTGGAACCCTTGAAATTGTAATCAATGTATAATACAAGTGAATTTTTATTTGGAAGAGGAATGAAAAAAAATAAATTCAAAATACAAAGCCCGACTCAAAGTACAAGGTTTCTTAGAAAGACTCGTGATCGATGATGATGAAACATATTTACTGGTATGGACGCCCATCACATTAGATTTTTGATTAATTTGACTGTGTCATAAAGTCTTGACATGTGCTTGTAGTAACTGCTTATGTGTATGGTTCATTAATAGTGATATATACATAAAAAACCTTGAAGGACTTAAAGTGCTAGAAGCAAATGATACTACCTCAAAATTGTTTTTAAAATTAATTGCAAAGATCAGTATACGTATATAAACAAATCGATCTATATGGTATAATGATCTTAGTGAATATTTCTTTAAAGATGATTATAAATCTATCCATATATTTTTATAAAGAAAACAAATATTGGAATTGAAATTTTCATAGTTTAAGTTGTTGATTTAAATCTTATATGAACTCTTCAAAACTCAAATGCAGATTATTTGGAATGAAAGATTTAAGAAAAATCAAAATTTATCTTGGGCTGCAATTTGTAAATTTTCAATAAGGATTACACGTTCATCAATCTTCATATACAAAAAATAATTTAAAATAAAATAAAAATTCTCAAATATTTTTATATAGATAAAACGTATTCATTGGTATCACTTATAGTTGTTCTATTACTTGATGTGAAAAAAAATATCCATTTTGCTCAAGAGTGGGGAAATGTTCTTGATCCCAAAGCACAATACCTTAGAAAAATTGAAAAATTACCTTATCTTGAAATTGCTCTTAATTGGTTAGTTTTTTCTCTAATTCTCCTTTCAAAATATAGCTACGTACTAAATCAAAGACATTGGAGTGTTAAACATATTTTATTATCTAAGAGATACTATTGATATATGATTATTTATTCACAAAAATTGGAATCTTCATACTAGATATGCAGATATATGTTATCTCTGATCCATGTAAAGCCAAATTAAAAAAAAGAAGTGTGTTTATATGTGAAAGAACAATTATATTTTGTAAATATGTGAAACAAATCTTAATAGCAATATGTTTAAATCATCATGAAATTATTGTAATTCATAAAGCAAATTGAGAATGTATATGATTAAAGAATATGTCATATCATATCCAAACATTATGTGGATTAGCTTTAACAAAAGATGAACAATATTTTGTATAAAGGCAATGCAGCTTTTATTGCACAACTCCGAAGATGTTATATAAAAGGGTCCATGACAAAACATATTTCTTCAAAATTCTTCTATATATACATATGAGCTGTAAAAGACTTGTGACTTCAATGTTCAACAAATACATTGAAGTGAAAATGTTGTCGACTTATTCACAAAAGTATTGACGAGGTACAATTAAGAAATTGGTACATGAGATAAGAACAAATGTACAAAGTCAAAAAACTATTTGTAAGCCAGTGTACCATATTTAGTTGCATGTATCAAAGCATAGATAAAGTTCAAATTTTGCTACAAAGGTTGGGAAATATGGCAGTACTTTTAAGATAGGAGCAAATTCATATGTATGTATACAAAATGAAGGTTATAAGTGCTGCAATCCTACCTAGTATTTCTGATCACTGCAAGAATGAGGAAACAACAGATCATATGTTACAATTTTTGAACAAGGGTTTAAAGTTTAAGACCCTTACTCATGAATCAAGGAAGTTGTTGGATTAAATTGAAAGGTTAAAACCTCCTTTACCTGACTAAATTCGTCTTCTTCCAAAAGCTCATGAATAAGGAGAGCAAAATTCTTTATCCTTGTTCAAAACTCTCCACGTATTGAGACATTGAAGGAGTATTGATTATGTTTAAATTTTGGCTTTGATTTTTAATCTAGTGTTCTTCTCTCTCTAAGTTTGAGATTATGTATGAACTTAACCATAGTGAGAATATTTCAGTTTATCGACTCCATATGGTGGACTTAAAGATAAGTGATCAACTTTCATTTTTGCATTTTTTTTAGTCCACAAGAAGAATTTGTTGACCACATTGAATTATATAGAAGGGTGCATTCCACAACAAAATGTTTAGATAACCAACTAGTTGAGTCGCGATATGTAAGATATGTAACTTATAACGCTCTATATTCTTAAAAATAAATTTATTTGTTTTAATAGCCTTTTGATGATGTATAGAAAGAGATGAAGTTTCAACAATCATAAGCACAACGTGAGGATTATTCATTTATCATGGATGAAGCAACAATATGTACTCAATTTCTTGATAGGAGTAATGGAACTATTTTTGGGATTGGATTCATATAGCAACACATACACAACTCCTTCTAAGTTTATGCAAGGGTTGATAATTTTACAAACGAGTTAATGAGAAGGATAATGTTATTAGTGAGCTTACACAGCCCTCAAAAAACAAATTTTAATTATCTAGAGCATTGCTGTATGAATGGATTTTAGTGAGCATCTTCCGACATGACCGATCAATGATTCGCCTCAACCATCGCCATTATTTGGTACTGTAGTACTCTAATTATATTGTTGAAGTTACAAGGAAAATATGGTAAGCCATTTTTTGTGGTTAAATGTTGGACATTTAGAGTTTTATATTGACTTTTAGTACATATTATATATGCAAGGACAACCATCCCTTTGCAGCTACTATTTTATATTTCTTGTTAATTTATTTATTGATCTTATTTTCAATTTTGTTAATTTCAACTTTATGGCTATTGAAAGTTCAATTGAAACATTGGACAAACCAAAAATATTGGTTGTTAAAGGCCTTTTACTGACTTAATCAACATCCAGCAACAAGGCTGCTGGAAGAAAAAAAAAATGTTGACGTTTACCAACAATTTTTTTGTCTTTGTACCTTGTTACATCAACATGAAGGGAACCCTTCAACAACTAAACTTTGGTAGCTAAAGCTATGAATCTACAACCAACATTTGGTCTTTGAAGGTGTAACTTTAGTAACCAAGGATTGGTCCTGAAAGGTACCAATTTTCATCGACCACATTTGGTAGTTAATGGTGAAACTTTTTACCAACCAAATATTTATCTTTGAATGCAAAGATTTAGCTGCCAACTTTAGTTGGTCGTTGATTTCTAAAGATGTATTGTCTTCGTACAACATTGTCGATTGCTGATGGTGAGCAATGAACTCATACCAATCAGATTTAACGACTAATTCAAAACAAAAGTATGGTTGCTGAATGTTAAAGATTTAGCGACCATTCGTGAGTTAGTCGATAGCTTCACCAACAGCGAATTAGCGACCACTTAACGACCAAAGCTTTTTGATCGCTATAAGTCTTAGCGACCAAATAATAGTTTTTATGGACCAATATGTTTGGTAGCTGGATACCTTTTTTTAATTTTTTTGGTAGTATACTATCTATTTATCAAACATTTATTTTTATCTATTTATAATTTAAATCGACTATAATCTATTTCCAGACAAGTACTAAATAAATCAATACTGAGGAACATTATAATATGTGGAGTTTTGTATTTCTCAATCACTGATGATCTACTATTACGACAACTAATTTATCTTCCAGTTTCTTAAGTTTTGTAGGTGACCTGCAATTGGGCCAGATAACATATATAAATGAAGATAAGGATAGCACGGAATACGCTTAATCCACGTTTTGTTCTATTTTATATCTCATCGTGATATACACGCACAATTCGGTCAATGATTTAGATAAGAAAATTGATAAAAATCTACACAAAGAGACAAAAGATATTAAGTCTTGTTTGATTTAGCTAACAAAGTTGAGAAAAATCTGAATTAAAAGTCAATAATTAATTTTAATAACATATTTTATAGGACCAACAACTTTATCAACTACACATTCAATCAACTTTTATCAAAATTTACTATAAAATTGATTTTTAACTTGGTGACTTTTTTTTTATTGGAAAAAAATTGTTTTAAATAGTGAATTTTTAAAGAATGTATAGTTAAAAAGTGGAGAAAAAATTTGATTTTAAATAGAGAATATTTACTATGGTTAAAAATGAATACGTAGAAAATATAGTTTTGGAATAATAGAAACAAACATAGGCTAAACTTGACAGGAGCTAAATGTGAGTTTTATAATATCTATATTATATAAAAATTCATTTTTCTAAATTAATATTGAGAAAGTACATTCAACTTTTCTTTGGACTTGTCATATGTGCAAAGAATCTCGGGAGAATCTACTTATATTATACCTTGCGTAGAAGGAAGATTAATTGATTAAGTTGTAATTTATAAATAAACAAGAAAAAAATTCAAAGTGGACCAATCACATAATTTTTTGGATGCTGCTTAATCTTCGGAGAAACTTACCATAATTTTCAAGTATCCTCTTTCACAAGATAAGATTCACATGAATGCACATGAATTCGATAGCTTAAGTTTTGAAATCAAATGATTAACATGGTTTCAGAGCCATGAAAAAGAACTAAACTCAAATCTCACCTCCACGACGTCACACGTGTATGAAAATTGTGAATATGTTAAAACCTTTAATTTAAAAAAAAAATGACTTGCAATGTCATGTTAAATAGATATGACCCTAAAAGTTTACTTTTAATGAAATTATTATTATTATTATTATTATTTTAAAAATATCAAAAAGATCATTTTTTGTATGAGTCTGTTAATCTTTTATCTAAAACTTCGAACTTGATCATGCAATTAGAGTTTATTTTCCAACCTAAGGTAACAAAGTTAGATCGAGATTCACGAATCACGACTCATATCGTCTTCCAAAAAATAGTAGAATAAGATGTGAGAGGGCCGTGATATTTACAAGAAGGTTTTAATTTTAAGAAAGGGAGCTCTAGAAGGGAAGTTCCAAACAGACAAACAGTCTTGATTTTATGCCACTGAAATTCTAGCTGCTTATAAGCAATTCGTGTTCATCGTAAGCTCTTGACATGTTTGACAATTATCTAGAACACACTTAAAATGCAAGGAAAAAATCGAATACTATGGCATAAAATATTTCTAGGGTGCTTGAATATGTAAAATACCTCTCTTGATAGTGACAAGAAATATTATAAATTCTAATGCTAAAGAAGAATTAATAAGGACTATTTATTAATTTAGCAAAAATGGCGCTTAGTCATAAGCCAATGATTTTTATAAACAATGCAAACGGCCGACTCTGTGGACTTGACATCAATTGCCAAGATAAACAATGCAAATGGCCGACTCTGTGGACTTGATACCAATTGCCAAGATAATGTCCAGTGACTATTCCATTCAGCAGTTTCTGGAAATTATTTTAAAAAAAAAAAAATCTGTGTGAATTGCCCTTCTGTTTCAAATTGAATAAAAAAATTATCAATTATTTGGACTCAGTGTCCCGTCCATTGTTTTTAAGTGCAATGCACGACACACGACAGAGCCAAAATCCTACAACTCATGCCATCGTGCTTTTCATCACTGATGTTAAGCAATTTCCATGCCATGGGGACAGAAAGACAGGCCATCGGATTGAATTCTTAAGAGTATTCATATAAAATACAGTCCGAAGGCATTGTGTACAAATTTAGGTTTCACGAAAATTGAAACGGGAAGGGCAAAAGCTTTACCGGGGGCTGCTGGAGCGAAGTTGGAAGTTACTTTCGGACATCGGCAAATCGGTAAGTTTTCATGCCCTTAGAATAGAGACTCCTCATTAAAGGATTCGTATTTAATATTTTTGAGTATTGGTTAAACTTAACACTGATACTTCTCTGGATAGTGCGTTAAAACTTGTAAGAACATTAAAATTTGTTTTAGTAAAGCTCAGTTTCATTATTTAAAAATTCATTTTTCCTCAAACTCATTTTTTACCACAGAAACCGTTGATAGGGGTATTAAGCGAGCAGCTCAGCCCACTGGGGAGCCAATAGTGAATTTCTTGTACGAACTGCTAGTGTTGCACAAGTTGGCTCGCGAGTTAGTGCGAGCCGAATTATCATAAATGGAATATGTTCAGTAAAAAAAAAGTTGGCTCGTGAGTCGTGAGCTAGTGGGAGCCGGCTTACCATAATGAGTAAAATTTGCCATTTTCAGTATAAAAAGTTGACGACCGCAAGCGGCTTGTTCGGCTCATCTCACAGAAGGACAAAACTGAAAGCAAAAGAGGAACTGCTTCTTTATTTTTAGCACACACTGTTAAAACTCATACAGTTCGATTAGTCTCAATTTAGCTCATAACTGGATCTTTTCCTTTTGCTGGAGGATCCTCGCCATTAATTAGTTGTTTTGCTTGTATTCAATGGGGTATTGACTTCCCGTTCGCTTATCAAAGATGCTAACTTGTTAGAGCTGGAGATAACATAATAAGTCTAATTCATCGATGGCAATGAATTTTTATGGTCAAATAAAGGGTCGGTGAAAATTTACTGACAACAAGAATATGATCGTCGTTAAGGTTTCCACGACTGACTTGGTTCATGACGTTCCATGTATTATAATTGAATTAGTGTGACTGGAGGCAGTTATGCCTTGTCCTCCAGCTGTTTGACAACCATTTTAATGAATTTTTTTAGGTAAAATGAATTTTGAAATAGTGTTTTTTTTTAAAAAACGTGCAGTTAAAAAGTAGGAAAAAATTGAGTTTATATACAAAATATTTTATTGTGTGAATGTGTGGTTGAAAAAGAGTTTGAGAGGGAAAAAAAAAAGAGTTATTTTAATGGTAGATAGATAGGGGCTAAAGAGGGACTTCATTGATAGTGGGGAAGAATTTAGGGAGTGTGTTCAAACAACTTGTTATGTAAACTACTATATTGGTAAATGAGTAGACAAGCGACTGAAAATTAAAACAAATAGAAAGTGATTCGTAGTTCTATGAGAATAACAAGACAATATCAAAAATACGAAGAAAAATTTATATATTGGACACAGATATTAATTTTATATATCCTTGTGCAACGTGTGAAATGGTCAATTTTCATTTTAAGAGGTTAAAAATATTGGAATCTAGGTCTACTTCCATATTCACCTTCAAGCAGTCCTTATTTGAGAAATAACAACAAAAATAGACAATAATGAAGTACATAAAAAATTACACGAAAAACTAAGGGTTCGTTTGGTTTGTGTTTCGATTTTCAGTTTTGAGTTTCGAGTTCATTTTCTGTTTTCAATTTTGAGTGCTTGTTTTAAAATTTTTAGAAACACGTTTGATTTGTTATTTTGAAAAATTCATTTTGAATTTTATGTTATAAACTGATCATTGTTTTTGAAAATACATTTTAAAAAATATCAGTGTTTTGTAAATCTGAAAATGACTCGAAAACAACATACTAAATGCACCCTAAAAGCTTGAGAAAAACAAGGCGCTAGAAGACTTATCCACTAAATGCAAATTGTTAATGTTACAAAGTATCTATTATCCTCAAACCAAAGTATACCCTCCAAAATATGTATGCTGGTTGAGACTACAAATGATTCCCAAGTCTCAACCAAAATAGTCCATGATTAATTCGCAATCTAGAATTAAGAAAGTACAAAGGATGGATCCTTATTTTTATGTGTATAAAAGAAATTGACCACGTATTCCTCTTCTATTTAGGAAACAAAAAGCTCACTTATAGAGCAAATAAATTCAATTCATATTCTTTGCATGACGATACAAATTCAATACATATTTTATGTGGGACAATATGAAGTTAACTTTTAACGAATCTCCACTTAGATTTTGAATTCTACAATGCCTACAAATTGAATTTATCTTTAAACGTTTCCTTTTAATATACTCTATATACTTTCATATATCTTTACAATTATTCTTATCACTTCATAAAATCCTTGCACATTTTGTTAGAGTAACTCTTTACCATCTTGTTATTGCATCTCGAAGTAAGTCAAGAAAAGAGTCGCTTGGAAATGAGGGCAATCAAAAAGTGTCAAAGGATTTAGGTGAGATGAGAGTGCTGGAGGAAACTTCGAAGACAGAAAGTTGTGATGTAAATATGCTGCCTCAATGCAGAAATACAAACCCAAGTGATACATCCTTGGAAGGATCATTTGGTCCGACACGTAATTCAGCTGGGACGAGCAAGCTTGATTCAAATCTAGTCCCACCAATTGAAACAAAGAGTAGAGATTCAGATTTGTCCCTACTGCGACTAAGGGAGAACACGAAATATGATCGTCAGCCTCACTCATCACGGTCTCCATACATGCAAAGCTATGAACATTTCTTTCTCTTCTTGTTTTCTTTATTAATAGTTTGTTTTATTCGTGTGTTGATGCGAAAACTTTATTTGATTTTGTGATAATGGTATCTAAGTGCTCTTTATTTTTAAGTTGGTATTTTTTGTTTCTTGGAGAGATTGTTATTAATTTTTTGGTAGCTTGCATGTTTGTATTTAATGAAATCAGTAACTTTAAGTTGGTGTGTTGAATATCGAATTATTGCTCTCTTTTATAGTTGCTGAAAATTTCCACCACTTGCTAAGAACATATACAAATGTTACTTAAATATTTTTGACATGTACCTAATATTATTGTTGGGAATTGTCAATTCCTTAAATTTGAACATGATATTTGATTTTAAAAAAATGGCAAATAAAAAAACTATAAAAGATAAAATTTTACGGACCGACATAGTTATAATATAGAATTGCACCCACCCAAAATCCCAATAATGTAGAAAAAATAATATTCTAAACTTTATCGTGGCTACCAATTTCTACCTTTTAAACAACTAAGAGAACGAGAAAAATCAGAACGTTAGGCTTATAACTTTTCCTGACAAAAGCCCTCAAATCATGTGCCCGAACAAAGAAGAAAATTAAATTGAGTTCCGATCTTTATTTGAAAACTCTTTTTTCTGTATACTCATTTTTCAATCATGTATTCAAACAATAAAATATTTTGAATGTAAATTCAAATTTTTTTCCTACTTTTTAACTACATATTTTCTTAAAAATCACTTCAAAATATTGTTTTTCTCAAATTATGGCCATCAAATTAACAAGGCTGGATTTATAGAAAATATTGACAATGTACATGACCTAGTTTTAGTTGACAAATGATTCTACCAATTCATTCTTCTGCAATTCATGACACTATATTCCTTTTTATCTCCAATTCAACACAGGAGATGTCAGTAATTTACATATTTATTCGTGCTATTAACCTTGACAAATAATTATTAATTGAACGAATTTATATCTAATTTAGCCCTTATTTAATTCTCATTATTTTCAAAATATATTTTTCTTTTTCTTATTTTCAACTACACATTCTTCAATAAAATAATATTATACGAAAATCCAATTTTTTTTTATTTTTTAACTACACATTCTCCATCAAAATACAATTTCAAAATACATTTTGGATAAAAATAGAAGCTTAAATAGGTGCTTAATATAATTACGTTAATTGTATGTAAAACTCGAACTTGAATGCAATTGACATGAAAATCATTTAGTCAAAATGAACAAATCATTTTAATTATTAGTTATTATCTGTTGTAAAATAATGAGATAATTATTGATGATTATTTAGTATTATCATAGTATATAGATAAGTCTTATATAGTTCTAGAATATCTATTTCATTCCAATTGTAACTCTTATTTTACTATAAATACTGGTCTTGATTCTCATTAAAATATATAAGTCTATTGACTTTTATTCTCTCTTCTCTTTTTCTATCTTTTCATAGCACGTTATCAGCACGAAAGCTTAATTCTTTCAAAGTTTAGTGAAGTTAGTAATTTTTTTAATCATCTATCACGTGTACCAAAATCAATTTGGTAACGTGATTTTTTTTTATACACATGCATTTAGCACTTTAATTTGTGTGTGTCTAAATTTTCTGTCGCAATCTGTCAAACTTCATATTCAATCTATGATGTTAAAAATTACTTTACGAAATTTCGACTGATTCATACTCATCATATTTCGGCCAATTTATATTCAAATTGTCTTTGTAATGCAATCATATTCGATTTGCCGAAATCAATTGTGCTTATCATTCTACCCAACTGTCCGATTAATTGTCTGTCAAATCAATGGTGTATAAGAGTTTACACATAATTCCATGGTTTATAGTCAAAGTTAGGATGTATATGCTAGATAATGATTACCATTTTTGTAATGCACGTGGATTCATAATGGATAGTCAAGATACTTGTTTGATTGATAGATTCAAGACAAAAAATATTTTTTTGGACTTAACATTAGCAGAAAATAATGTTAATACGATATCTGGTACTTCAAATATCGTTGAAGACTCCGGAAGAGCTTGTATTATTTTATTAAATAATACAAAATTATATATTGACGATCTACTTTATACAAGCAAATTCAGAAGAAATTTGCTTAGTTTTAAAGATATCCATTGCAATGGATATCACATCAAGACGATGTAAGAAAATAATGTTGAATATCTTTGCATAACTTATTTTGTATCTGGCCAGAAGTAGATAAAAGAAAAATTTTATGCACTCTCATCTGACATATATTATACATTTATAAAAATGGTCGAATCAAATATTATCGAGAACCAGAAGTTCGTTGATCCAAAAAATTTTATACTTTGGCATGATCGATTTGGACATTCAGGAGCTATAATGATGCGTCGAATAATAAATAACTCACATGAACATCTTTTAAAGAACCAGAAGATTCTTTTACCTACTGATTATCCATGTGTGGCTTGTTCGCAAGGCAAGTTAGTCATTAGACCTTCGATTATAAATGTCAATATTGAATCTCCAACTTTCTTAGGAAGGATTCATGGAGATATATGTGAGCCAATACACCCACCACGTGGACCATTCGTTATATTATGGTATTAATTAATTCTTCTACTAGATGGTCACACATTTGCCTACTTTCCACTAGGAACGTAGCTTTTGCTAGACTATTTGCCCAAATCATAAAATTACGTGCGCAATTCCCCGATTACTCAATCAAGACTATTCGTCTTGACAATGCTGATGAATTTAGATCACAAGCATTCGATAATTATTCCATGTCAATTGAGATTGTTGTTGAA
>CAIGRP010054737.1:0-12694 GCA_903798385.1 Fraxinus cuspidata
AACACAAGAATTGATCATGGAGAAACCCAATTGGGTAAAAACTCTGGGCACTTTGCCGGTTAACAATCCACTATAAACGATTTATAATTTATAGTCTACCAGATTAGATGACAACATGTACTATCTGATCTCCTGACTGTAATTCCAACAGCTCTCCTAGATTCTGTGCTCCTGCACCAACTCCCAGCTGTAGTTTCCAAAGCTCTCATGGATTGTGCTCTCATGTAGCAACTCCTAACTTTGTGAAAACATCTATCTCCAGTGGATGTACGAAGGACAGCGCATTCTTCAACTACTGGAACTCCAGTCACATTTCCTTAATCTTCAGAAACTCTGACAGATATGAAGAAAGCAACAATTTGGTATTTGGTATTTGGATATGATGTTTTTCTCACCGCCAATAACAATTCACAATAATTAATGAAGGTTGAAGTCTCAAGAGGATAAAAAGAATATGAAAAGCTAAATGTTTGCTCAATGATCAACCTTCTAAAAAATTCGTTCTATGGCGTTCGATATTTATAGATTATGTTAAGGAATGAATGAGTCGGACAAAAAGCTTTTAAATAATGAATTAAAATTTCTGGATAGTACTGTCACTCGAGTGAGAGCTGAGCGAGAGTCGAGGGACAGGCTATCGCTCGAGCTAAGTCAAGGCGATAGGCTAGCGACAGTGTTACTGTTTTTACGCTCAAGCTAAGTCTTGGTGACAGTCTAGCGAAATTTGAGAGCCGTTTTTCCTTTTTTTCCATTCTCTAACCCTAGACCTAATATAACACAACTTTTTACTATTTGCACATTATTCCTTGACTTTTTACAACATATCAATTTAAATCCCTTTTGTTCACAGATTTGCCAATTACATTATATACCTAACAGTGAACAATTGATAATGAAACAAGTTGTATATGCAATTTTAGCCTAAAATGTCTTAGACAACCTAGAATTTGAAATCATGCACTGGACTTTCTCTGTCAATGTCCTGTTTATCCGTTCTACCACACCATTCTGTTGTGGAGTACCATGCAATATCAAGTGCCTCAGAATCATTTCTGACTTGTAGAAACTATTGAATTCATTTGAACAAAACTACAAACAATTCTTTGTGCAAAGACATTTTACCTGTTTTTTAGTCGCTTCTTAATCAATATTTTCCATGTCTAGACTTCGACCTCTCCCTTATATTATCACTAAGATTCTTATCTTGAATCCTCCTACGAACAACCAGGCCGTTTGTCTGACTTTATGATTCAATTATAAGATGCTTTATCATCTCGTTTGATAGTAAAACATCATTGACCGCATCAATTGTGATAGTATCATGACTATAGAAAATAGCGTTTCTAAAAGTCGTATATAAAGACGATAGTAAACATAAAAAAATTAATGCAAGATCCTCTTCATCGTATGTAACCTCCATAGTCTCAAGATCATCTTCAATTTCCTTAAAAACTGTCAAGTCATCTACAATAGACGTATCTTTAGACATGGGATGAGGATACAAGCGCTACTTTAAGTGTAGCTTACTAGTTAAACTCTTTGTTATACAAAGTTGTTTCAATTTCAAGCACAACATAGCTGTACTTTTCTCCTTAAGAACATCCCAAAAAATATTATTCGAAATATGGAGATGAATTTGGGACATGGCTTTTCGATCCCTACGCTGCTTTTCTTTCTACATCCAAGTGGAAGGCATTTTATCAAATCCTAACAAGGTATCATCCAAATCCATTTGCGCAAGTACGACTCGTATCTTCACGTTTCATAGAGATAATATTGTGTTGCGATCCAAAAATGGAATATCATATTTAATTGTGGTCATCGCGAAAATCAACATTACTCTGACACTAATTTGTTATGAACGATGCAAGATATATGTGCAAGATGAAATAAATCAAACAATTAAGATCACCAAGATTTTACTTGGAAACCCAAGATGGGAAAAAATTATGGCCAGAGGAGGAGAATTCACTAAATAAAAATCAATGATTTGTTATAAGATTTGATGCTCTCAACTAATTCTAATTGTTCTCTATTTCTATCTAGAGCCAAGAAGTCGTGAAGTATATAAACAACACTAATAATAGAATTTTAGATGGAATGGGTTTCTCAAAATCCGTCAAAACACATAACAAGCCTGAGCCAAATAACTTGGTCGCTCGAGCGCCATGTTTCACGTGCAACGAGCAGCTACTCTGGCATTCGAGCTCTGTTTCGTGAGTAAAAGTGGCAAGATAATGCTCAGGTGACAAATCTCTATTCTAAATCTGTTTCTTCATTTCGAGTGGTGTCTAGGCACTTGAATGTGGTACTTGGGAACCCAGTCTTTGTCCAAGATATCTCAAATCAATATTTTGACTACTGTAAAGTCATTTTTAACCCAAACACCAATTTCCAATGGAATTTTGGTCATACTTCAACATTTCCAATGCCATTTCTGTATACGGTAAAAATTTGACCAACAAGCGTATATGTACATAAACAGAGGTGTAAAACAGCGAAGTTAGGCTATTTATGGAGGCAAAACTTGACTCACGTATAGTTTTGATAAGACACATTTTTGGTAGACAGAAGTCCTAAAATGGTTCATATTTGTTTCTTGTCCATTAACCTTATGGAGAAAAAAAGACTTGTAAGGAGTACGAGTCTAGACAAATAAACACAACACAAAGCATAAAGAGAAATTGCAAAGGAGCATATCCTTATGGCAAATCCATAACCATAATGGAGTTATTCATGGAACTTAGTTGAGCATAGCATAGCCTCATCGGAGGTAACTACAAATAATTTCGAAATCAAGCCAGAGACAATTGTGCTACTTTGGAATCACGTACAATTTATGGTCTTCCTAATGAAGATCCACATGAGCATTTGATATGATTCTTGGAGGTTTGAAATACATTCAAAATTATTGGAGCATCTAATGATTCCAATCACCTCAACTCTTCTCTTTTTCATTACATGACAAGGCAAAAGTTTTTTGCATTCATATCCTCAAGTAACGTTAATTACTTAGGATGACATGTCAAGTGAAGGAAGTTTCTATTGAAAACTTTCCCCCTGTACGGGCTCTCCAACTGAGGAATGAGTTCTTTGAGTTACCAATATGACAAGTCTTACTATGATGTATGGGAGAGTTACAGTGACCTAAAAAATGCACAAATCATCAATGAAAATATGGATGTAATGTCATCCATTCTATAATGGGTTATATGGTAGCACAACAAATATGGTGAAAGCTGCAGCTTTTAGTATTCATTCGGAAAACAATTGAGGAAGCTTATGAATTATTTGAAGACTTGGATGCAAACACTTGTAGATAGAATTCAAAGAGGGGCATGCGAAAGAAAATAGCTAGGTTATTTAGCAAGACTACATCTTTGGTAGCACAAATAGAGACACTAACAAAGAATTTGACAACATGATTCCTTTGTATCAATCCTCCTTTAACTTCAAACCTTTGAATTTGACAACATGGTTCCTTAATTCAATATGAAGATCAAAATTCTTAAATTGTTTAATAAGCTCTCTTGAGTAGAATTAAACATATTTTTACAGGTGACTCGACTATATTTTTATGAAGAATGTGAACATATAAAATGCATTAATGGATTTGTGAATATTTAAAGGATTACGGAAAGCATAACGATATATTTCTGTCCCGTTTCGAACTTTACGACAATTATGACCATGTCTAACATATTTTCAATCTCTCGAAAGTAAAATAAGTTACAAAATTCATACAATTAATGATCAAGTAATTGCAGAGAAAATAAGTTTCTTCATAATTGTTCAAAACTAAAAACGTGCTTTATTATAAAAAAACAAGATTCAAACTTTAAAGTTTCATAATACAAGGTTAATCTTGATCCTATCACAAGATTGCTTTAGCCTAAAATGTTGTGAAGAAGAAAACAAAAGAAATAAAAAGAGTTCATCATCCGGAATTCTTGATTGGTGTTTGGATTTCTTGAATTCAATATTCCGTTCTTCACCTATTTTTGCAATCAATTCTCCACACCTAATTATGTGTTGATAGTTAGTATTTATACTACCCTAGAAAGTGTCAAAAAATCATGCAAGATTAGCCCAAGAAGATATTTCCTTGTTGGAGTTGAATTCTGAATGACAATAGCATTCAGCCGCATTTAGCTTGGGCGGGCGGTCAATAGAAAATCGAGCGGCCGCCCAGGTACTATGTTTTTTTTTTGCTGTTTTTGTTTTCCAATACCGGGCGGCTGTCTTGTCCATATAACTGGGTAGGTGCCCAGTTATAATAACTTTCAAAATTTCCAATTTTGTCCCCTTCTTCATTCTCTCCTCAATTTTTGGCCCTCCAACTTCTTATCATGTGCACATTAGTCCCCAAACCTTTCATCCAATAATCAATTCATCTTTCTTTCTTTTTCAATTGCTTAAAAACGGATCCAAAACTGAAACAAGAGAAAATTAACCAAGTTAAGTAAAATTCAATACTTTGATGATATAAAAGCTTAGTAATATGACTCAGATAAATGCAACTGATTTTGCTTATGTGCCTTCCATTCAGTTCCTTCAAAAACATAAAAGTTGACAAACACTTTGCCAATTTTCTTGATATTTTCAAAAATCACATGTAAACATCCATTTTGCTCATGCTCATGCTTAGATGTTCATCTACCTTAAGTTCATGAAACATATGCTGTCTAAAAGTGGAAGCTCGAGAAGTTTGAGACAATAACATTGACATAGGATTGCAGTTCAATTATATAGAACAAGCTGCCATTGAAGCTCAAAGATCCATCGAGTTTCTCTATCCCTTGTAATACGGTAATCTAACATATGATAGAATTTTATGTGATCTTGGTATTAACATTAACTTAATGCCTCTATCTATATTTAGAAAATTAGGTTTGGGAAAGTCAAAATTGACCATAGTCTTACTTGAGCTGGTAGACATATCAAAAAAATATCCACTAGAAGGAGAAGATATTTTAATTGAAGTGGATTAATTCTTCTATTCAATTGACTTCTTGATCATGGCACCTAAGTCACCTTCCAACCTTGAAAAATTCTTTGAATTGGAAGAAGTGGTAAAAATTGGTCCAGGTGAACTTTAACCGAAGATGAAATGTGGTGGTGATTGCATGTCGAAATTGAAGACGGATTGACTAGTTAGAGTACAAAAAGATGAAAAAGTCCAAGTCATTCTGGAAAAGGAAAAATATATCTTGTGAAGCCGATAATTGTAAGCAATGAATGGTTTACAAAGTCCAAGTGGAGTCTCCATGAGTGATTGTTACATTAAGTCAAGCTATAAACTTTAAACAAGTGCTTGTTAGGATGTAGCTCAACCTTCTATCCCTTTTATTTATTTTTCTTTGAATACTAGATTAGTTTCCTAAAAAAAAAAAAAAAAGGTTTTAGTTTATGATTAGTTTTTTGTATTTTTCATTCATTTTAGCTTGTTAGTAATAGGCAGTCATCATCATTTAGCATTATTTTTCTGAGCATGTCATAGATCTCGAAGTACACAGTTATATGATAAAAGTTTCATGTCAATTGAAGTTGGTTTGATGCCTAATGTAGGGAGGATGAAAGAGTAGTACTAAGGTATTTTGCAAAAGTATCATATATATTTTTTTGCTTCTTCGATAAACTAGATCATTAGACATCATCATCCATTAAATTAGCAGCACGCACGCACGCGCGCGCGCGCACACACACACTATTATGTAAGAGCTATGAGCTTCATTGTATCAAAATTTGGTAAAGATTGAAATTCATTTGGACCAAACGAAAGGGAGACGAAATGTTTTTCCTACTTGTGAAAGTTGTAGACAACAGTTCGCCTAGTCGAGCTGTTCAAAGGGGGAACTGAGCCCATAACACACAAAGCACACATATCCAAGAAGAACACCCTCCACAAGTTCTCCTATCTACAATTCCCAAATTCATCCACCAAATCGTCAATTGAACCCTTCATCTAGTCGATACTTGAATCTAGGGCATTCATCAACATCAAATTTTACTCTAATCCACGGTAACGTGGTTTAATTCTTGTTCTAGGATTTGAATTGTGCATATTGGAAATTCTCGAAATTTAAACATACATGTGGAGATGGGGCTATTTATCATGGATTGAGAATTATTTGTTGTTAATGCATTGATTAAAATATTTTGGACTATACTATAATAAGAATTCACATTTTTTGTAGGCTTGCTTTTATGATGAAATGCTCCAACGGATAATTTCATCCCAATTCTCACCAACAAAACCATGTATAATATAAAAAAAGTCTTAGGGTGTTCATCCATGATTCCCATCAAACTTCTCAATGAGATGGAAATAAATAGACACAAAGCGGAATAATTATTCTCCCTAAAAGCAAATAAATAAAATGTCCTTTCTGGTAATTGTATACGTTGAAAATGTTCTAAAGAAAATCAATCACATTAAGCCACAAGAACACAAACAATTATTTTACGTGGAAAAACTTATCTGATGTGAGGACTTAAAATCACGGGACCTAGTCCAGTCTAAACCTCCACCATCAACCAAGTAATGGGTACACAAAGTTTTCCACAACTAGAGGCTACAACATATATTTCTACAAGATGACAAAAATCTCGACAAAATAATATGAAATATGAAAAATATACCATCACAAACGGTTACTATTCATGCACATTAACAAATATTCCTGAACTCAAAATCCAATCTCCATCGTTCAGATTATAGTTTGTGTTTTGTGAACATCTCCTCCAAATTTCAGCTCAATCGGACTACAGATATAAGACTTGGAGCTTTGATAAAATCTAGATGCATTAAAAAACTATTTTTTCTCTCTTTTTGAAAAATGGATTCTACCTTTATTTTTCTTCTATCTTCTTGGATTTATATTCATCCTTAGGGTTAACACTCTAATGGGCTTTGAGCAATAATATAAGACCCCAAACATGGCCTTTCGTCCACATAAGAGGAAATAACCCAACAAATCTCTCTCCTTCCGACTACGAGGAGGAATTCGCCACCCCAACAATTGAACAACAATTTTCAAACTTTTTCTTTGATAGTGTCTTCGTCAACAGATCATAACCATTATGATTGGTTAAACTTTCTCAAGTAATATCAACTTATCATTTAATGCATCTCTGGTCCAATGGTATCATACATCTATATATTTCGATCTTGCATGGAAACTAGAATTTCTAGCAAGATGAATAGAACTCTAGCTATCACAAAATAACAAATACCTTAGCTGCTTAAAACCAAGTTCTCTTATGAACTTTTTTACTCATAACAACTCTTTAGTTGTCTCTGTTGTTGCAATTAATTCTACCTATGTCATAGAAAGGGCAATATACTTTTGAAGTTTTGATTGTCAAGCTACAACCCCATATGCAAAAGTCATCAAATAACCCAATGTAGATTGACGGAGTGTCCACATCTCCTGCCATATTTGCATCTGTGTAACCAATCAAAGATACCTTATGATCCATTAAACTGCATTTCAATGCTCTCTTGATGAATTTAACAGGAAAGTGCTGACTACACTAACTGTATGGGCTATATGTGATCTTGTGCATCATCGCATACGTCAAACTTCCTACTGTTGAGGTGTAATGAACTCTTTCCATGTTTTCTTTTCTCTTATCTATAGAAGGATATTGTTCAATGCTAAATTTGAAGTCGGCAGCAAGAGGAAAGCTAACCACTTTTGCCTTGTCCATACTGAACCTCTCAAATACTTTCTTAATATACTCCTTCTGTAACAAATACAACTTCATGGCACTCTATCACGAGTGATTTTTACTCCAAGGATTTTCTTTGATTGTCCCAAGTCTTTCACGGTAAAAGACTTACTCAACTGCTTCTTCAACCTATCAATTCTTGAATCATTCCTACCAGCAATCAACATATCGTCAACATAGAGCAGTAAAATTATAAAATCATCATCAAGGTTTTTCTAAACAAATACTCTGTGAACAGAAGTTGTTTTCTTGTAGTCTTGCTCCTCCATAACAAACTCAAACTTCTTGTACCACTATCTCAATGCTTGTTTTGTTTCACACCATAAAGATTTTTCTTCAACTTATACACATAATCTTCTTTTTCCTTTTACTTTGAAACCCTCTGGCCGCTCCATATAAATCTCCTTCTCCAAATCATCATGAAGGAAGACAGTTTTCACATCCATATGCTCAACTTCTAAATCGAGACTAGCTGTTAGACTAAGAACAATATGAATAGATGACATCTTTACAATTGGAGAGAAGATTTCATTAAAATCAACACTTTTACTTTGACCAAACCCTTTTACAACTAATATAGCTTTATACCACAATTGTGAATTATACTCATTTTGTTTTACCTTGTAGATCCATATGTTCTTTAAAGCTCTTTTACCCTTAGTTAGCTTTACTAATTCAAAAGTGTGGTTATCATGTAACTTGCATGGCTTCAACCTACTCTGTCTTATGTTCATCTTCTATGGCTTCTATATTACTCTCGAGCTCTTCCTTATCTGTTAATAACAGATACTGCTGTGCTGAATACTATATGGAAGGATGTCGATCTCTGGTAGATCTCTTAAGTGAAACCTCTGGTGTAATATCTGGTAGTATCAATTGCTCACCACTTTCATCATATGTCCAAGCCCACAAGGGAGCATCAACATTACCTATACCCTGATGGCCATCCTAAGCATCATCCTTGACATGAGTAAGTAAATTTTTCATAGGAACCAACTCCAAATAATTTCTCTTTTTTCTTAATATCTTGAATTGTTTGATTTTCAACAGACGCGATAACTTTCTTTCTCATAATTTTCTTCTCAACCAGATCATAAATCCTGTATTTAAACTCATCTTGACCATAACAAAAGAATATACATTATCGTGTTTTCACATCAAGCTTGGACCACTCATCTTTTGGAACATGCACAAATATTTTACCCCTAGCTACGCGTAAGTGATCTTATGAAACATCATTACCATTCCAAAATCTGTCTGGTACATCATACTATAAGGGAACACTAGGTGTAGATTCAACACATGTACGACCATACTCAATGCCTAACCCCAAAAGACTCTTGGCAAGTGGGCTTGAGAAAGTAAACATCTCTTTTTCTTAACTAGTGTTTTGTTCATCCTTTTGGCTATGCCATTTAGTTGAGAAGTTTTTGGAGTTGTCTTTTGATGTCGAATTCCATGTTGTTTGCAATACTCATTAAAAGGACCAGAACACTATCCCCAATTTTCTGTTTGGATATACCTCAACTTCTTCCCAGTGTATCTCTCAACTAGGGCTTGAAATTGCTTGAACACAATCAATACTTGGACTTTCGTCTTCAAGGTATAAACTCATAATTTCCTTAAATGGTTATATAAAGTAATTGGAGCCGCCACGTGTTCTCATCTTCATATGACCACATAAATTTGAATGTACCTAATCCAGTATTTATAACTTCCTCGAAGGAGGGTAATTCTTGAAAGAGACTCTATTATGCTTCTTAGACAAACAATGAGTATACCTTTTCGGATGTGTACTTTACAGTCCACTTAGTACATTTTTCTTCTTCAATATAGCTAATTCTTTCTCACTCATGTGAGTTAGTCTCTTATGCCACAACTCTACTGTACCATCATCATCCATTACATTAACAATGTCACTGAAGATCTTTGCCTGTAAAATATACAATGTAGAGACCCTTTTCCCTTGAACCATAATCATAGCATTCGGTGTGAGCTTCCACTGACCATTACTAAAGGTATTGCCATACCCATCATCATCATGTTTTCCTATAGAAATATGGTTTAAACGGCTATCTAGAATATGCTTCACATCTTTAAGAACCAACATTGAACCATTACTCATCTTCAAATACACATCTCCAATACCAATGACTTTAACCAAGCTGTCATTACCCATTTTTACAGTTTCGAAATCACCAGATCTATAGAATATAAAGAAATCCTTCCACGATGTAGCTTGAATGGAGGCACCATTGTCAATCACCTAATTGGTCTCATGACTTGCAAAATTGATCATCTCATCATCATAAATAATGAGGAAGTCTGCCGTTGTAGTGGTAGCAACTCTATCATCACTATCTTTGTTGTACTTGTTCTTCACTTCATTTCCGTTCTCATTCTTGTTTTATTTCTTCCACTTCCTGAAATATTTCTCAATGTGTCCCTTCTTCCACAATGATAACATTCGACATTCACAAACATGTTCGACTTGCCTCTACTTCTGTCTATGTTCTTCAGACCTTTGCTCTTACTTCTCTCCCTCTTTTCTGTAACCAAGACCTTTGAGTGTGAAGAACCCTACAATTTTCCTTTCATCTCTTCATTTAGAAGACTGCTCTTGGCCATATCCATTGTGATAACACCACTTTGAGCACTTCTAAATGCTTCACGTGAATGTAATAGTAAGCCAAGCAACCACAACCCTTAAATCTCATCATCAAACTTAATACCCATTTCAACCAACTAATTAATAATTTTTTGGAATTTATTTAGATGATCAGTTAAGGAGTCCCCTCCTAGTATCTCAACCCCATCATCTACTCAATGAAATATTTTTTTATTTATAGTCTTTCTATTAAATAATTATTCAAGGTTACTCCATGGAATACCAGCACGTGCCATCCCACTAACATGGTTTAAAACATTATCATCTACCCACTGCTTGATATACCCACAGACTTGTCGATGCAACAAACTCCATTCTTCATCGATTTGTTATTTGATTTTTCAGCCGCAAACACCGGTAGGTAATAATCTTTCTCATAAAGAAGATCCTTCATTTTTTCTATATGTGATGATTCAAACAATTCAAGTTAATCATTTTACTCAAATTTGCTTCCATAATTTAAAACTCAAATATGAGAATTTAGCTTTGATACTACTTGTCGGGAGAGATGCAAATAAATAGACACACAACATACTAATTCCTCTCCCTAAAAGCAAATAAGTAAAACGCCATTTCTGACAATTGTATATGTTGAAAATATTCAAAAGAAAATCAATCACACTAAGCCACAAGGACATAAGTAATTATTTTACGTGGAAAACTTTCTCCAATTTGAGGAATAAAAACCATGGGACCCAATCTAGTCAAAACCTTCACTATCAACGAAATAATTGGCACACAAAATCTTCTTTAGTCACAACTATAGGCTACAACGTATATTAACATTATACCAAAATTTTGCCAAAACAATATGAAATATGATAAATATACCAACACAACTAGTTATTATTCACATACATTAACCAATGTTTCCGAACTCAAAATCCGATCTCCACCGTTCATATTGTATTTTTGTGTCTTATGAACCCTTTCTCTCCAAATTTCAGCTTTATCGAACCGTGGATAACTTGGGATTGAAGCTCTAATGAAATCTGGGCGCATGGAAAAAAACTGTTTTCTCTCTTCTTGAAAAACGACTTCTACCTTTATTTTCTCCTCTATCTTTTTGCTTGTGTACGTGCCATGGCATTGAGGACATTGTCTGTCCTAAGTTTGGGGTTGAGTATATTTGTGAATTCAGTATCTCGTCAGGTCACTTCGATTTTTTTGATTATAAACTGAAATAAAATGATATATATTTGGTGTAAGATTAATATTCAAAAATATTGACGAATATTGCTACGTTGTACTTCTTACTCCAGAACTTCTTATCCATGTGAGATCTTATACTTGAATTGAGCAAATAGTTGTTTCTTTTTGTTGCTTAGGTTTGGAGAATGGTTATGCGATAATGATAGAAGCTTGATTTGATGAACTTAGGATGTAGTTGTGTAGAGATCTCATCTCCATTCTAATCCACTTAACCTATTTGTGAGAATAAGTTTGGGGTTAATGAGCCATTAATGGTGAGAGTCTGGAGAAGTTATGTTTCTGTGTGTGTTGAAAATCTGTATCGAGTGATTTGGTTGATTGGTTGAAGTTAAGTAATGACCACCATACAATATAAGAAGGTGTTTGGTGGAGATTAAAATTAGATTTTTAGTAGATTTTGATAGAAGTTTTTGAAATGTGTGGTTGAGAAGTTGTGAGACCCATGAAAGATGGGGTTAATATTGATTGTTTGACTTGGATTAAAATCATATTTTAATCCGGACCAAACANAATGGATTACTCATGTGCATGAAATAGAAGATGGTGCCCCAAGCCTGACTTAGGCACTACAAATTTCTAGATAATTAGTTAGTTTGACTTGCTTAGTGAAAACCTTGAGAAAAGGACATTCAAAATAAGGGAGAACCATTACCTATCTAGATAATCACTTGAGTCAGTTAAATCCTTCCAAATTTGATAGGGAAATAATTGAGTAAGTTGAAAGCAACTGTAGACACAGCACCCTTGGGATGAGACGTTAGATATCAAATTGGGTGTAAATCTCATGAATGAGAATAGAAAATTTGATAGTTGAGGGCCGGGATTGATCTCAACTTTTGAATCTAGTCATTTGCATAACTTTATCTAGACTAGAGTGATGATTAGAAATAGCCATTAACACTCGCACTTTTTGAGTATTGGATAAGTAATAAAATATTTTACGAAGCAATATTTGGATGTTTTTCTTAAGAATTAAATGTTTAGATCTAACCTTGAGGCAAACGTGGTAAACAATCTAACAGTGCTACATAATTTTGTCCTCTTTGAGCTGTTTACGGACAAGTTTCTTGGATTCATTGT
>CAIGRP010054739.1:0-23622 GCA_903798385.1 Fraxinus cuspidata
GTTGTAATAATCATTTGTTCACTACGTTTAAACTCTACACGACGCCCAATGCAAAACCAAATGCCACCGTGAAGATCCCGAGCAGAAAGAAGTTGAGTGGATGCTTCTGCCGATAAAAATACAGGGGGCACAAAACTGCAACCAAAAAGAAATTTTAAATCATATACAAAACTCAGTATAAATCCCAAACAATATTAACTTTTCATATTTTTTAATTAACATACCAATAAGAGGAATTAAAACGATGTATATTACCAGGCCAATCCGAGTGGTGGAAGAGAAGGCAGCAATGGGATGAACAGTTACCACAACAGAAGCAACAGCAATGGTGACAAGCAATTGAACAATAATTATCAGATAAACTTTTCGAATTAAAGCCCACCGGAGCTCCTGGTTTTCCTGCATTAATGTGTACAACAGGCTGGTTCCGGCTTCCACGTCATCTTTCCGGGATGTTTGGTTCGACATTTTATCAATTCAAGAAAGTACTGCCGGCGGTTTTTGATTTCCCAGTTTAGATATTACAAAAGAAGTGGATTTGGTATATTTATTTATATATGCATGTGTAGTTTGCAGAAAAGGTAGAGTCAACAGGCAATAAGTTTAGCGTCGCCTTCACCTACCGAAACTTTAAAAGCGGCGGCGATAGGTGGAGCCGCCAAAAACGTGTTAATTGATATATTATTACAGCCACTAACAAGACTCACAGCGGCGTTTTCTCGGAACTTGCCATTTGAGTAATCAGTTAAATTTCTTAAAAAATGTCAATCTATGAAAAAAGTTGAAATTCTTGGAGTCATAACTACCAATCACAAGAATTTTCCAAGACATTGAGGCAGCCGCGTTAGACGACAGAAATTGAGTTGTTTGCATGAGTGAATGGGACTTGAACAAGAAAGAGGAAAGATGATGAAATGCATTAAAAATTATTTATAAGTACACCAAAAATTTTATTTCTTCCACCCCATTTTAATTACACTTAAAATTCTCTATCTTTATTCACAGTAGTATTTATTTTACTAACGATTTTTCAGGGCATTCCTATATCCAAAGTTCTTATTAGTTAACACATTTTGTATTCGATAAACGTTTATATTTAAAAAATTCGTTGAAATATTGTACAACTTATTTACCTATCATATTTTAAATACATAAATAAAATAAAAAGGTCAAAAATATAATTTTCTCTTATTTCAAAGCATGGAAACAAAAGTATTTAACATAAATATTCATCAGGGACAAGTTGTTCTAATTAATGGAAAGTGAAAGATAAGAATTCGATGAAAAAATTAAAAAATTAATTGCTACAACAAGTAAAGATTAAGTAGTTTAACCGCAATTAAAATGTGGTATAACAAGTAAAAATTATGGTGGCAATATAATCACCCACAAATAATTATTAAGATAAATTGCATTATTTTTTAGTGTTCTAAAAAGTTCGTCTAGACAAAGCTCAAAACTTGACCCTATTGTCTAGTCACGCTTTACATTATTTAGAATACTCTTTTTCGTTGATTGTTGTTAGAAATAATCAAATTATTTATTTTAACGTAAAAGATGGAATTGGGTTATTTGATGTTGGTCTCTGAGTTTTTAGTGAAATTTCAATTAGGTCACTAAACTTTAATTTGTCAAGACGAAATAACTAAATTACAATTTATTTTCAGCATTAGCCACTCGGTTGGATGTTTTTGCTGGTGGAATTGGTCTTTTTGAATGTTTTTGACTTCCAATTGATAATTAAAAAGTCAATATTTTGATAAAAAGACTAAAATTTCCTTAATTTTATTTAAATAAATAATAAAAGAAGTATAAAAGAAAAATTAAAAAATATATGATAAAAAGGAAAAATAACTCATTCCACCATGAATTGCTTTAATAAATTGTGACATATAAGTAAAATAGAATGTAGTTATGAAGGACTCGGTTAAGATGATGTGGCAGAGAAAAGTAGACAATCAAATTCAAAATTAGTTTCCAATGGATTCTATAACTTGTTATCTAAGTGTCTTTTATTTATTTTTAATAATAACAAAATAACTTTTAAGTCTGCATATAAAATATAAATTTTACGAAGTTAGCGGATCATTTGAACAGCTACCCATATTTTAGGAACCATTTGCTCCAATTCTCCTCGCAAAAATACAATTAAATAAATAGCTAAATGAGTTGAGTAGCAACTAGTTTTTATGTTAATTTTTAAAGATTATAAATTTTAATTTAAGGAATTTGAATAATTTCTTCAAAATTCATAAGAATTTCATTAAAAATAGTGAAATTTCAAAAGAGTTTGTCATGTGAATTATAAACTGAAAATCCATTCAAATATCTTGAAATTTCTTTATTAATGAAATTCTTATAAATCTCAATAAAAAACTCCCAAATTTACAAAGACTTTAAAATTAATTAAAATCAGGACACCCCTAAATCTCATCCATTTAATCACGTGACAAGACCTTTCTAATTATTTGATTGTTACTTAAGCCATGTTTGGTACACATTAATATTTTCATTTTCATTTTTCTACTCGTTTTCAACCATACATTTTTCAATAAAATAATATTTTTCATCATATCAATAACTTTTCATTCTTTTTTAACCACACATTATCTATCAGTCTACTATTCCAGAATACATTCTTTCAAAATAATGTGGCTCAAACACACCCTAAAAGTCATTAACTAAATTGATGACAATGCAAACATGCTAATTTCTAATGTGTCAAGTGCCAATAATACACCAATAATGCCCTACAACACACGATGTGTATGCTTAAAGTTTTAAGTTTGGGTAAGTTCGTAAATCTCGAAATCAAGAAATTTGATAGCCTTACAACAGATTCTAAGACCTAGTGATGATGCACGAGTGGTTCACGTGTCGTGCATTCACTCCAACACCAAGGAAGGACATGCACAGATGGTAGAACATGCTTAAGGTCAATTGCATCTTTCACAGATTTCGTGAATAAATTCGTAACTCCTTCTCTAGTAGCCTATGAAAGAAGAAAAGCTGACTAAATTGACGCCTTACGCGGTTAACAGAGTCTCGTTAAGCATTAAAGACTTGCAGATGTCATCGATCATGCTTCTATGGATGGCCACGAACCCCGTACAAATGTTCCAAGATTTTCGAAAAAAGCCCGACGTATTTGAAGAATAAATATATGGTTCCCAAAATTTTAAATTTTTTTTTTATTATTTCCACTCCGACTATGTTAGCTTGTAGAGTGTGGTCTGTGTGTTGAACGTGGTAGGAGAAAAAGTAAAAAGCTTTTAAATAAGAAAACTAAAGTGCATTATTCCTCCTCTTTTTGAATTACACTCAAAGAAGCCAAATATTTTTTTATTTCTTTTTACAGAATTTATTTACACTCAAGGAAGCAAAATGATCTTTATTTCTTTCTTTCTTTCAAGTGTGATTGGAATATGGAAACACAACGATAATTTAAAAAAAATCTAAATGTGTTCTCTCTCAACATATTAAACTTTTAGATAGTCCATTCAACATAGTAGGGAAGTATATTTAGAAAATAAAATTACATATATAATGAAACGATGAACTCGACCTCCGTGTGAGGGAGGAGTGACAACTCATGAAAAAATATTACATCATTTTAATTCAAGATGAACTGATCAAATTTTCATCCGACAAGGAAGTTTCTTCATTTTAACATTCTTTTTCAAGAATCCCACTTTGTAAAGAGAATCCTTTTTTTTTTGTTTTTTGGCTTTTCCATGGCTATGAAGTTTCAAGAGTGTAACTCCACGTTATTTCTGCTATAATAATTATATTTTCTTGAATATGACAAATATGTGAAAGAGAGAGGAATAGTAAAAGTGAAATTCTGATTCTCAGGCGTGTGTTTATATATATCCATTTCACTTTCATTCATTTACTCATATGCATAGTTGGAGAGGAAAAGAGAGAGAGAGAAAAAAAAAAAAAAAAGTAGAAATGGAAACTGTCCCCTCTATTTTTAGGCAGGAGGAAATCAAGAAAAATTTGTTCAGAAATGCCATGAATCGCAAATGGGATGAAGTGATCGAAACATATGCACAACATCCATGGTCTCACAAAGCCAAGGTCACCAGATCAGGAGACAATGCGTTACATATAGCCATATCAGACGGCCAACTAACCATTGTCGAACAACTAATGGAAAAGATTTTGGAAAAAAAGGAAAATGCCTGTGTTGTTTTAAAAACTGGCAATGAACTCGGAAATACGCCTCTTCATTTGGCCGCCTCCCTTGGGAATGTAAAGATGTGCACACTCATTGCTCATGGCAACTCGACACTAATTGGTGAACGTAATGAGGATGGAGAGACTCCTTTCTTCCAGGCTGTTTTAAACGGCAGGAGGGATGCTTTTCTTTGCTTACATAACATTTGTGCGCCAGACGAAGGCTACTCGTACTGTAAGAAGAGAAATGGAGAGACAATTCTGCATTCTGCCATTTCTGGAGAATATTTTGGTGAGTCAAGCTTCCATAAACTAAAGCCTTGTTTCGAATAAATTTGTGTGCGCATTTAGATTATTTAACCAGGGAAGTTCATCTCATCTCGTTTTCTTTGTTTTATGGACAGAATTAGCTTTTTATATAATTCGGTTATACCCGAATCTAATTAACGCGGTCACTGAGGATGGAGCAACATCACTTCATCTTCTGGCATGTAACCCTTCTGCATTCAGAAGTGGAAGTTATATTAGAGGGTTTCGCAGATTTATTTACTACTGTAAGTCTCCCTTTTCCTCTCGAAAGGATCACAAGCATCGGAATTTTGTCCCGCAAATAACTCAAAATTATATAATTATTTTGAAAGGTATATTTGTCGATGAACACGAGGACATAGACCCAAAGCACGATTTGTCACAAGGCTCGCAATATGATACAAAAGCAACGTATCCAGAAAACTATCAAACCTGCATTGGATTTGCTGGTTTAGTGAGCAAAATATTTCGAGTGCCAAGTAAAAAATTCTTTTACTTTATATTGCGTAACAAATAGCGTATGCATGAGATATTGAACCATACATTCGTGTAAGAGTACACCATTTTCTTTTCGTCGTATGTATTAAGTCATTATGTTCTAACCTTTTTTTTTAACAGAAATTGGTCGTAATGAAAATGAGAACAAGGGGATAACAGATGAAGAAAATCCTAAAGGAAAGCAACCTGATTTACAAAGACAGCAATCTAGTACTAAATATGGGAATAAGGAAAAGTCACATGTAAATGATCCCAGAGGACAGCTACCTGATACTAATCATGGGCGTTCACACCTTCCTCCTAATTATGTCACGTGCTTTAATGCCATTAAACTCATATCCAAATCAATGTTGGTTATTCTTGGCTTAGGTAACCTCCTAATTAACCAGTAATCAATACAAAGTTTTCAATTGTTGAGGACTTAAATGTGTATATTTTCCCTCACTGCGTGACCAGGGTCTCATGACATAGTAAAGCTACGCAAAAAAAAGGAAAAGCACATTTGGTCAGTCAAAATCATGGATGAACTTCTTGAACGAGCTTCTACCTATGAGTACGAAAATAGTGGAGAGAGTCCCCAACGTTTTATGTCGCATACACACGATGTAGAAATTCCTTTTTCAGTTCCTGATGCAGGAATCCCGTCTGATATTCTCAGTCTTAAACCTTTGTCCAAGCAGGGGGATGATCAAACACCCCAAACTAGCGATGGTGTGGATAGAAAAAATGGCACCAATAGAAATGGTAACCAATTGTTGTCTTTTCTTTCTACGAACCACTCCTTGTAAAATCTTATTTATTTAAATTTTGTGGTTAAAAATACAGTTAGTCACCCCGATCTTCGCCGATTTTTCATTTAATAATTGAAACCTTTTGTTCCTATTTGTTTCAATTTAGGCATTATGTCTACCTCTCCACTGAAGTGGCATAAAAATTCCGTCGGTGCATTATTTTTATCGTCTAACTAGGCAAAAAGATGTCTTGGACATTCATTATTTTCATTCAAACCTATTTTGGGGCCACGCAGGTAACAAAAAAAAGATGCAGGAAATTGAAAAGGGGGAGACAGCACTACTTGTTGCTGCAAAGAATGGAGTGGTCGAGATGGTGGAAAAGATCATTAAACTTTTTCCGGTGGCTATAAATGACATGAACACAAGCAAGAAGAACATAGTATTGTTGGCGGTTGAAAATAGGCAGCCTCGTGTTTACAAGTTTTTAGTCGACAAGACTATAATTAAAGAAACCATTTTTCAGAAGGTAGACATCAATGGAAATAGTGCTCTGCATCTCGCTGCGAAGATGGGAGATCGTCGGCCTTGGCTTATACCTGGTGTTGCATTGCAGATGCAATGGGAAATCAAGTGGTACGAGGTATGTTTTTTTTGAAAAGTAATGCTATGTCACGAGTTCATGTGGCAGTGAAACTCAGACTCCATAAATGGCGATCAATTATATTTTTACTACTTTCTTGGGACACAAAATAGCTATTTGTTTTGATTGTAACGCAGTTCGTCAAGGAATCCATGCCATTGCACTTCTTTGTACGTCAGAACAAGGAGAACAAGACCGCAAGGGAGATATTCACTGAAAGTCACAATGATCTCGTCAAGATTGGCGGCAAATGGCTCTCCAGCACCTCCGAGTCATGCTCCGTTGTGGCAGCCCTCATAGCCACAGTCGCTTTTGCCACTTCTACCACCTTTCCGGGCGGCTTCGAGGAAGAAAGCCACAAACCCACCTTCGCAAACGAGCCTGCATTTAACATATTTTCCATAGCATCCCTCGTCGCACTCTGTTTCTCTGTTACATCGCTGGTCATGTTCCTCGCCATACTCACCTCCAGGTATTATTGAATGATCTTATCTAAAAATTTAAGTCATTACACACGATACATATGCCACCCAAACTTCTATTTATTTTTTTGAGATTTGATCTGAATGCCTTTGCGTGTGCTGTGTAATATTATATAAAACCACATCATCTTAAACAAGTTAAGTTATCAGAGAAACAAAACATTTATTTATTAAATTGAGTTTTCAACAGGTACCAAGAAAAAGACTTCGCCAAGGACTTGCCAACAAAACTTTTGGTGGGATTGACGACTCTTTTCGTGTCTATTGCTTCTATGTTGGTATCTTTTTGCGCCGGCCACTTTTTTGTGCTTAAAGATGAGCTGAAATATTTCACATTCCTGGTATACGCCATCACATGCCTGCCGGTGACATTTTTCGCCAGGGCACAATTTCCATTAAACTTTGATCTTATAAGAGCTACCGTTAGGAAGGTGCCTCAACGCAGCTACAAATAGATTTCTTTGTTGTCAAATTTTAACCTTTTTGAATTGAATTGAATAAAGATATTGGCGAGACCAAGTGTGTAATATTTTTTACAATTAAAATGGATGGGTGAGTGCCTTTTTTCACCATGTATGCCTTCTTTACAATAAAATCAATTAAAATTGAATGACCTCTTGTCCTTTTACGATTTTATCCAAAAATAAGGCTCTATTCTCTTTATCGTTTTCTGTTTTCAATTTTCCAAAACAGTGAAAACGCGTTCTTTTTTCTATTTTCGAAAATGCGTTTTTAAAAACAAGTTAAAAAATTATAATTAAGCCAAAATTTTCAAAACGCATTTTGGGTGTTTTCAATCACCGCGACCCAACCACCACTGCACCACCGCGACCACCATTGCACCACGGCCTGAAAATTGCCACCATCGCCGCCATAGCTACAACACCACCATTAAAAACAGATTGGAAATCACTTTCCGACCACCTAGACCGTCGGATTCCACCACCAACAACCTCGCCTCACTCCCCTCTATCACCTCCAATCATTCATCAGCCATGAAACAACAAGAATCAGCAGAAATTGGAAACCAAAAAAATCATTCTGGAGCTACCTGTTTCTGTCGAAAACTTCACATCTGGCTACGCCCAAGGTCGTGCGACACCACTGGTCGAATGCTCATCCCCAAGTGACTCTAACCATGTCCCCAATCCACCCCAAACAACTCTGGAATGTTCGGATTTCATCCGAGAAGAACAACAGTCGCGATTTGAGTTTTGCAACTTTCGACGCCATCCGACCGTCCACGATCGCGGACCACATGGGTTAGCCTCCTCTCCACCTGGTGCACCTTGCCCAACCATGAGTCAAAGCCAATTTTACCTGCGATGGAGGAGATGAAGGTGGTGGCAGTGGGCTTCGTTGAAAGAGAGAGAGAAGGGAAAACATGATTTTCATTTTATGTTTTTTATTTTTAAAATAATTTTTCAAAACGTCAAAAGAACACATTTTCAATAATTTTGAAATGGACACTCAAAACACAAAATTCAAAATGAATTCAAAACTCAAAACATAAATTTAAAATACAAAGAGAACATCCTCTAAACGGTTGGGTGGTACCACCGTAATTGTAGAATAGTTTGGGGACAGGATAGTAAAAAATGACAGGACAACTACGTGGCGACCTGGGGTTGCAGTCTGGTCGCCCCCCGCAACTTCCCATTAATCCAGAGGTAAAAAATTTATCCCACAGACGCGACGCGACCTTACGTCCCAAAAACACACACATACACAAAACAGACAGCCCACTCTTCCATTGTTACTCTAGCTAACTCAGCAATAATCGACGACAAAAATCCCCAATTTTTAAAAAATCTTAAATCATCGATCTTACTACAATTGGGTAAATTGATGCCGGAATCCGTCGCCATGTTACCGGAAGATACTATCCCCAAGTCACCTCTCGATAAGCCGCTTCAGCAGCTCACAGAAGAAGACATTTCTCAGATTACCCGTGAGGACTGCCGCCGTTACCTCAAGGAGAAAGGTAAGCTTTTGATTGACACCAGACCATAAAGCAAAGAATGAAGGCTGAATTGAAAATAAGAAAAGAATTTAGGAGATACTTGATGATATATGTTTTGACTACGAATTTGTTGGGTGTAGGGATGAGAAGGCCGTCGTGGAACAAATCACAGGCGATTCAGCAAGTGGTAATGCTCAAGAGGCTACTTGAAACGACGACGTCAGATGCCGAAGCTGAGCCTCGCAAAAAGCACTACATTCCCCGCCCTAATAATGCTAGTAATGAGTACGATGATAATCCGCAGCGCGTGAGTATTATTATTAATTTTTATTTATTATTGTTGTTTAAATTAAAAAAGGGATAAAAGATTCTCTGCAGGTTCTGCCCTGAAATTTGTGACACATTTATTACAAGTTAGTTATCACATTGATTATATAAATGTAGGTTTCTGAGGGAACACTTGAATCAGCAGGAGAGAAACTGCCATTTCTGAGAAAGGATCTGGGGAAACCTGATTCTCCTGGTGATCTGTCTGGGAGCTTGGTTTCCGCCAACAATGAATCTGCTCCTCCTAGGTGATTTTTTGTTTTTCACTCTCTAGTCAATTATAAGCACATACTCAAATATCTTAATATATTATTACTTAATATTGTACTACCGTTACCAGTTACACTTTTTAGAGTTGCCTTTTTTTTGCTCTGTATAACATTTTCGATACAATCCAATAGAAAGTCCCCAGGGCACTGTAAGATTTTTTTTTTTTTTTAGTTTAGTTTCATCTGATATTTATATCTTTTGAGATTTTCTCATAAGCTCAAGACTAACCTACACTGTTCTTCGGATTGTCTTTTAACATTTTGGTGTGTCTTATATAGTGATTCATCAAAGGAACTGCTCAACAATATTACCGACTTATTTCACTTGTCCATTTTCCGGAATTTAGGTAGCATATCTGACTTTAAGTGAACACAAATGATTAGATGCATGGCTGGAAGCTTTAAGGTTCGAAGTATGTCATTTATGTGGGCACAAGGGTATAAATATGTTTGTCACGAATTACCTGTCCTTGTCTACCATAATGATATAAGTACACTTCTAGTATTAGCTATACATTGTTGGGTCTATGTCACAATGCAAATGATATCGTGCTGTTGATTATTAAATGTATTCCATATCAAGGGATCATGTTACATACAATTCCCTGATTATGTTGGTGGACACTGATGTTACCATGTGTTAATTTGCATAATTTGTATATTGGCAAAGAGATATTCTTGTACGTGGATTAAAATAAGTTGCTAGTTTAGGTGTTGCCTTACGACGACTAAGCTCCATTTTGTTGGCATTCTATGTTAACATGTATTTACAGTAGAATACCGTGATTGTGTGTTCTTTGGTAGCTTCATATTATCTTATTTTACGTTGTTCATTGTGAATATGTTCACGGGACACACCAACAGACACTGATGTGGGTTGTCACCACACCTGGTGAAGAACGCTCCAAGAGGGAGACTGATGGTGGGGATGATGATAGCACCATAAAAAGGGGTTGGTGGTGCTGGGGTTGCTAGGTGTGAGAGGGCAGTGAGAAGGTGAAGCAGTAACATTTAGCCCCTGTTTGCTTTAGATAAAAATCAGTTTTTAGCAAATTTTGATGAAATATGTGGTTGAAAATGAGTTTTGAAGATTAATGAGTTCTAGAAAATGGGAACCAAACAGGGGCTTATATCATATAGAGGGGATTAACAAGTGAGTCTAATTCATCGAAGAATGGTTTTATCAAGTGATCCCTTGGAGTATTTGTATTTTTGGCCATTTCAAAAAATCATTTCCGCACGAGACAATATATTCCCTATTGAATGTTCTTTCTAAAAAATATCTGGAGATTGCATGTGATGTAACAAAGCTCAGAACACTGTAACTAACGCTTCTTAGAAAATTGTATTATATTTAATATCTAGGCAATAAGGAAGATCTCTTGACAGTGCAAATTTAATTTTATTTGTCTTTATAGTTGATCACTATAAAGTGAAAACATTCAGCAGCAGACAGCAGAGAAGTAATTATCATTATTGATTCATTTACTCGTGCAAGTTATATCCTGTTGTCATTGAAGAAATTAGATTTATATCAAGATTGAGAGATTTTATAGGTGATGCGATTAAGTAGATTATTTGAGTTGAGTTAATTTTGGCTTGACCTTAATTTATGTATCTACAGCTTTTATGAGTTCATAACAGAGCCTATATAAAAAGTGTTTAAGTTGCCATGCATACAGTTTGTGACATACAAGACACTGATGTTTTTTCTAAATGGCTCTTTTCCTTTTTCATAAGTTGATGTTTTTTCTTAATGGTCTCAGAACCGTGGGTTCAACAAATATTCCAAGAGGACAAATGACAATATTTTATTGTGGCAAAGTAAATGTGTATGATGATGTGCCAGCTGATAAGGTATTGGAGCTTCTTTGAATTACAAATATGTTGAGGCAATTTCAATGTTTCAGTCTTTAACATGTTTTTCAGGTACATGCAATTATGCATATTGCTGCATGCCCACTCCAGTGTCCTCAGGAACCACAATTTGACAGCACTGTAACATTGCAACCTTCGCCGTGCCACTCACAGGCTGTCAGTGGCAATGTATGCCCAGATTCTGCAACAGTACTCTCACCGACTTTGCAGACAGGTGATTTAAATCTCTAGTTCCATGTGGGCTTTTATGTCTTTCTGAGCCTCAAACATATGCTTTTCTAACTGTGATTTGTTAAATCTGTCTGAGCCCTTAAAGAGACTTAATCTTTGCAACTTCTTTACCTAGATCATTTGATAACTGAATCGTTGAAAAATTCATAAAAAAACTCTCTCTCAACACACACACACACACACACACACATCTCAACATTGAAAGCTTTTTATCACGTTAGTAGTTTGAAAAGTAAATACAGCAAAAGTACTGGTGCTTTTTATCAAATAACTCGAGTTATTACTGGTGTCTTAGAATTGCTGGAAGTTCCTGAGGAGCCTTGATACTTTTGAATATCTCAAATTTGATTTCTATATAAACAAGTTACTCCAGTAAAGTTTCTTTACATTTTTTTACAGCAAAAATGAGTGACAACTTTCGACTGCATGGGGAAGAAAGTACCACGCTTCATGAAGATTACCCTGGTAACGTTTTGGTTTATATGTCTGCATTTTGCATGATTCGCCCCACTGATTTTGATTCTAATTTCCAAAAAGATTGTAGACGATCTGTTTCATACGACTGTATCTTGCACTTAAGTAGGTCAATAAGACTGATTTGAGTGTTTCTTGATGCAGAATGTGTAGAAATATAATTTTTGCAACAATTTTCTGTGAAGGCAGAGTGAAAAAGAAGAAAAAGATTAGAATGGTATGTCTAGTCCAAAGGAAATTCTAGAAGTCTTTGGACTATTGGGGTCGTTTAACAAAAGACTGAGTTTTGTATGTTAAATCTCAGTTGTTTGGTCGTTTGGTCTAACAATGTAAGGATCCTAATTATTTGAAGGCCGCCAAAAATAGAGACCGTCAATTTAAATTTATGGGTTGTTTGACAAGTCTTTTGATAAAAGTTTTAGCAGATTTTGATAAAAGTTCATGAAATATATGGTCAAACAATTGATTAAAGTTTCGTGGTCCTTGAGATGTGTGGTTGAAGTTGAAGTTTCACGTTGAACAAGCACTTAATCGAACTAACATTTTCAAATTGAAAAAAATTCGTGAAATTCTTTTGTGTTTTTAGAACTTAGGATCTCATATAGGCCGTTACGGTTCTGTCCTAGATTCTATTTCTAATTCTAGATTGACCAGAATAATTATTGTTGTAGTTTGACCCAAATTGTATATTGGAGTTTTGGTTGAAATGGTCTTGAAGAGATCAAATTATGGACCGGAGAGAAAAAGTCGCCACAATTTCGCTAGCGGACCACTAGCTATGGCGCTAGAGCGGCATCATTAAATACTCAGCAAAACCCTGGTGCTTGAGTGGTGGAGCTGCTCCCCGCCAGCACTCAAGCGGCTTATATATCAAAGAAAGTTTTGTTTCTTTCACTTGACATGATTTTGATCATCTTTCCAATCATAACAAAAATTTTGGCTTTTTGATAATCTTTCCAACCGTAACAAAATTTTTGACTTTCATAACTATGAAAGAGTTAGAATTGTATTAGATACACAATATTCTTTATATTTTCTCTCCATATTAATATATTCTTCATTCCTCTATCAATTGTTCTTGTGTTGTGATTTCTACTTCATATTGTATCATATAATCTCGTTTCTTTTATTCCTAACAAGTGGTATCAACATACACAATTCTTGTTCGGATTCTAACAACTATCAACACATTTTGTCAGATCCATTAATATTCTTACTATTTTTATTTATAAACCATAATTTACTGAACAAATGTTAAATGTTATGAAATAATTTAAATAGGAGAGTAGCCCTTGAAGTACTACCTAAATCGAAGTAAATACCACCCAACGGGCAGCAACAAAAGTCATAGTGTCAAGGATAGCAGCTTTACTTAAGCCCATTGGCTCAATCACAGCCGCAGTTTGCCTTTCTTCTTATGCGAAAGTTGGTATCAGAGCTGCATGTCAAGACTCTCGATAAGAAAGCTATGGATCCAATTACATCCAATACCACAGAAGTGCTAAATCCTCAAAAGAGGAACACGAAACAGCGTATGGATGCGCTTGAAGTAATAACTACTAGGTTGTGCTATGTCATGGAGGGTCTTGACCAAAAAGTATAGGTGACACGGATGGAAATTCGAGAATTACACATCCAACTAGATGAAAGTCGAAAGCCTTGCATAGCAATGACTGAAGTTGTTGTAATCATACCTGATCTGGAGGATGTAATGGAAACGTTGAGGGCTCAATTATCAGTACTTCAAGGTGCGGTTGGCAATGGGCAAGCCCCCACACAAGAGCATATTCCCAAGCTTAAAATTTCAGAACCGTGTACCTACAGATGGGCACGCGATGCAAAAGAAGTCGAGAACTTCTTATTTGATATTAAACAATACTTTCTTGTGGCTTCGATCCAAAACGAAGCAAGAAAGGTTACAACAACTAATATTCAGGCCAACAGGGTCCGAACAAATTCTTGGGATCTTCTTAAGAAAGCAATCAGAACTCATTTTTTCCAGAAAATGTAGAATATCTAGCACGATGGGCACTACGAGAGTTGAAACATACTGGCTCCATCATGGAGTATGTGAAAACCTTTTCAGAGCATACTAAATATTCGAGACATGTCGAAAAATGATTAGCTATTTACTTTTATGGAAGAGTTGAAATCGTGGACATGCACGGAGTTTCGGAGACAGAAGTTTACTGATTTGAGCGCGGACATGGGAGCCGCCGAATGCTTAAGTGACTATCAATTGGAATCGAGAAAAAATCGACCTTTGGGAAATAGTCAGCTATTGGAGGTGAAAAAGGATCTTACAGACCCAACTCGAACTCAAATGGGGGAGAGCGTTACTCACATAATAAGGGAGGAGCCTATCCAGGCACCCGTTAGTGTAACATGTAGGGAAACTATCAAAACAACCGTGAAGGACAAATGGTAGCAATAGTAACAACTAGAATAAAGGAAAAGCAACTAAAGATAGATTTGATGTCACTCCTAAATTGATGTGCTTTTTATGTGAAGGACCCCATCGGGTGATGGATTGTCCTCAGAAATGGATGTTGAATGCAGATTGTCAACTAGCGAGTGGCGAAATGAGTTCAAAGCAAGATGTCCCACAAGCTAGCTGTCATGGAGAAACTAATTCAGAAGAGCATGAGGATGTAGTTGGTGCATTCTCACATTGGTGCAATACACTATTGCACCGGGCTACTAAAAAGGATAATGTCTCCTCGAAAGAGGTAAGAATCGAAGGCTCGCATTTGTAGGGCGAAAGGCTTAATGTACATTCATGTGAAGATCGATGGAAATCTAATCAGGGCTATAGTAGATACTGGCACTACCCACAACTACCTCGCAAGTACCGAAATAGAGCGGCTTGGACTTGTTCTGGAAAGAGGTAATGGGAAAGTCAAAGCAATCAACTCCGCTGCTCAACCAAAGCAAGTCCTTTCGAAGGAAGGACAAATTTGTTGGCTGTTCGATGGATGATTTCAAGCTCATATAGGATTGGAATTTTTTCAGGATACTAAGACAGCAGTGTTGCCATATTCCGACTCGCTAATGATGATGGGTAGTAAACTGTGCATCATACTACCCAAGTTGGGAAGATAGGCGAGAGGAGTATCTCGGCCATGCAATTTGGTAAGGTTTTCAAAAGGAATGAACCCTCATTTTTGTTCACTCTTCGATTAGAGGAGGAGACTTGTCCTATTCCGAAACCTGTAAGAATGCTTATTAAGGAATTTGAGGACATCATGCCGGACGAGTTACCAAAGAAATTGCCACCAAGGAGAGCGATTGATCATGAGATTGAACTTATTCTGGGTGCCAAACCTCCCGCAAGGGCACCCTACCGTATGTCTCAGTCGGAGCTTAAAGAGCTTGGAAAACAATTGGGAGAAATGTTGGAAAGTGGGATTATCGTGCCTGGGAAGTCACCATATGGAGCTCCCGTGTTATTTCAGAAAAAGGCCGATGGTTTTCTTAGAATGTGATGTGACTATCGAGCCTTAAACAAGATAACTATAAAGAATAGTTATCATATTCCGCTGGTCGCCGATTGCTTCAATCGATTAAGTCGGGCTAGATACTATACAAAGATTGATCTCAAGTCCGGATACTGGCAAGTTTGGATCAAAATGAAGATGAAGCAAAGACAACGGTGGAAAGAAGAGATGGAGCATTTGAATTCAAGGTGAGCCTTTTGGCTTAACAAATACTCCAGCAACTTTTTGTACGATGATGAACCAAGTACTTCACAGTTTCTTGGACGATCTTGTAGTGCTGTACTAGATGACATAGTTATCTATAGCGAGACATTTGAGAAACATGTGCAACATATGAGACAAGTTTTCAATTAGCTACGAGAAAATGAACTTTATGCCAAACCATCTAAATGCTCATTCGCTCAGACGTTTATCAGCTTCTTGGGTCACATCATCGAATAAGGCAAAATACGCATGGATTCAAAGAATATTGCAGCCATCAAAGATTGGAACCACAAAAGAATGTCCACGATGTGCGTTCATTTCTCGGGTTGTGTAATTACTACCAAAGATTTGTTAAAGGGTACTCAGAAATTGCATTACCCCTTACTGAGTTGACGAAGAAGGATAAGGATTGGGACTGGTCATCCCAATGCCAACATGCTTTCAAAAGGTTGAAGAAGTCCATGTGGACGAATCCAGTGTTAGCCTTACCGGATATGACTAAACCATTCGAAGTGCATACTGATNCTTACCGAGTTGACAAAAAAGGATAAGAATTGGGACTGGTCATCCCAATGCCAAAACGCTTCAAAAAGTTAAAGAAGTCTATGTGGACGAATCCGGTGTTAGCCTGGCTGGATATGACTAAACCATTCGAAGTGATACCGATGCTTCGGACTTTGCACTTGATGGAGTCTTTATGCAAGAAGGATATCCGATAGTATATGAGAGCCGAAAGTTGAACCAAGCAGAACGTTGTTACTCGGCGTACGAAAATGAGTTGTTGGCGGTAGTCCATTGCCTTAGATGATGGCGACACTATTTGCTTGGGTCTCCATTTATTGTAGAGACAAATAATACTGCGGTTAGTCACTTCATGTCCCAACCGAAATTATCGAGCAAACAGGCTCATTGGTAGGAACTTCTTTCAAAGTTCAATTTTATGCTAGAGTATCGTCCCGAATCTAGCAATCATGTTGTCGATGGTCTTAGTCACCGGACCGACTTGTCCACTATTTGCTCTATGGCTACTCTTTCAGGGAGCATGGTTACCACAAATACAAAGGACCAAATTCGAGCACTTTTGGAGAAGGACCCGGCTACTCAATATTTGGTCGACCTCATCAAGTAGGGCAAAACTCGTCAATTCTGGCTCATGGGGGCCTAGTGAGACCAAGGGAGATTGCCTATACGTTCATAAGGGCGGAGATTTGAGGAAATCACTAATTACGGAATGCCACGACATAGTTTGGGCACGACATCCTGGAGAGGAATGCACTTTTGTACTACAACAACGTACGTACTACTGGCCTCAAATGCGGGACGACATTTCCACTTATGTAAAAATCTGTCTTATTTGTCAACAAGATAAGACATGTCATCAGAAAAAGGCAGGCTTGCGTGAACCTCTTTCATTTGCAACTAGGTCATTCGAGAGTGTATCGATGGACTACATTATTGGATTGCCAAAAGTCGGAGATTTTAGCATTATCATTGTCGTGGTAGACCGTCTTTCAAAATATGCAACTTTTATCGCAGTGCCCAAGTATGTATCAACTGAAGAGACTGCTTAACTCTTCTTCAAACATATTGTCAAATACTGTAAACTACCTAGAAACATCATTAGTGATCGGGATCCTCGATTTTACTAGAATATTTTGGATCGAGTTGTTCAAACTTCGCATATTTTGGACCAAGTTGTTCAAACTTTTTGGTTCAACCTTGAGCATGAGTTCTAGTTTTCATCCACAATCTGATGGACAGACGGAGCGCTTCAATTCTATATTGGAAGAATATCTTCGGTACTTTATCTCTACTTCGCAGAAAATTTGGATGAAACTTTTGGATGCGGCTCATATATGTTTCAATACCCAAAAGAGCTCTCCTACAAATAAGAGTTCTTTTGAGATCTTTACTGGCCGCATCCGTTACTCCCTCATACTACGGATATCGGTCAAAGTACCAAGTCCCCTAAGGCAAAAAGCTTCTCTTAAGAGTGGAAACGAAATATTGAAATTGCTCAGAGTTATCTTGAGAAAGCTCAGAAACGGTACAAAAAGTCTATAGATCTAAAGCGCCATTTTCTTGATTTAATGATGGAGATCTCGTAATGGTTAAACTCCTCGACAGAAACTGTTATAAGCCGACAAGAGGGAAAGACTCAAGATTTGTGTCAAAATTTATTGGACCATTACCTATCGTGAAGAGGATGGGAAGAGTCGTATACAGAGTTGTACTCCTTTCATGGTGCAAAATTTACAAGATCCTTCATGTTGGTGTACTCAAGCCATACTTTTCCGATAAGGAGAACGCATTTAGAAATGTGCCAAAGTGACTTGTATTTGAACTGAAAAGAGCTGAAAAGAAGGTATTAATCTTTCAAAAATCATTCAAGCTTTCTAGCGTTCGCCCCTGCACTAGCCAGCCATTGTAATTTCCTGCTTTCATAAATTATAATTTCTAGTTTTCAAGCAATCAATGATCAATATAAGTTCAATGTATCTTACTTTTATGTTGCAAGCTTTCTACAAAAGGTAGTCTAACGGAGCAGACTACTGCCATACGGTGTCTCTTTCTGTGACAAGAAGAAAAACACCCCGTGAAACCTAGGTAGCAAAATGTGTCTCCAAACATCAATACATAGTAACTTTATATATAAGTAGGTTTCAACCTTTATTTATTCATTAAAATCTAGGTTTTAGAAGATTAATGTAAATTAAAGGAGACTCACATCAATGCGTATTGAAGCTTTCCCAGAATCCCAAAAACATATGGATTGAAATCAATTTGGAAGCACATTCCTTTGTTGCATTCCTACCATCTTCTCCATGTTCATTGAACCTAAAACAATGTAAGCTATATTATTAGAAGGAAGCACAATGTAAGTTTTGGAAATAATTGATGATCCAAACATCTAGAGATAGTTATGCACTTGAAATGATAATTGTATTATATATTGCATATTTAGAATTTTACCAAAAAAAATTCAACCAGGAAATAAAGGAACCAATTTGAACCCTTGCATACATGAATCAACGATAAAAGAGATATTAGGCGACACTAGACAGTACAATAAATGGTCTATGATTCTAAAACCCTCTAATGGTGATAATATTTGTAATTGGATGAGAAAAAGTCATTTCTCATTGATTTGGTAGAATGTATAGTCAAAATTTAAGCATCATATACAACTAAGATTAAATACAAAGAATCTATAATCAAGGAGCGCAAATATGGAAAACTAGAATCATGTGAAGCTATGATCAAGGAAGTTGTCCATGGAAAGCTTGGATTACGTAAAATTCCTCATCAAGTTGGTGCATGGAGGCTTATAATAGGCAAGTAAAATAAACAAAGAGATCTCGACTAAGAACTTTGCTGAAGATATCAACCACCTCTAGAAAAGAGGAAATGTGTATTGGGCAAAGGAGGCATGAGCAATATTTTTCATGAACTATGTGAAAATCAATCTTAATGTGTTAAGTTCGTTCATGAAAAATCGGATTATGAGTAATAAGTAATGAAGCCTCATTATCACAAAGAGTAGCATGGGTTGATGATGGAAACCTCGTAGGTAATTCAATAGTAATTTAAATAACACAAGTTCACAAGAGTAGAGGTCCTGGCACGATTTTCTGCTTCTATTAAAGTACAAGAAACAACATTTTGCTTTTTATTTTTCCAAGAAATAAGACCATTACCTAGCTAAATAAAAAAGCCTATAGTTGAACGTCAAGTGGTAGGATAGCTAACCCAATCAACATTAGAAAATGCAAAAATCTAAAAATCACATGTTGAAGGAAATAAGAGTCTCTGACAAGAAGTGCCTTTAAAAATATCGAATGATAGAGAGAGTAGCTTCATAGTGTATGGTCCTAAGATTTTGCAAGAACCAGTTGAGAATATTCACAGAGAAAACAATATCTATATGGGCGATGATCAGATAAATGGAACACCCAACCAACCTAGGATAAGTTTGGGGATCATATAAAGGATCACCATCATCTAGAGAGAGTTTCAAATTGCATTCCATAGGAAAGTGGGCAGGATGCATGCTAAAATTTTTAGAGTAAATGTTAGAAGTATACATTTTCAGATTAATAAATATCCCAACGGTAGAATGGGTAACCTCAATGTCTTAGAAATACTTTAAGACACCAAGATCATTAATCTTAAAATGATTAGCAATGAAATTTCTTAGATCGAATAAAGATTGAGCATCATTACCTACCAATAAGATTAGTCAACATAAACAAGAATCACTGTAAAAGAGGAACCAAATGTGTAGGTAAACATGGAATGATCAGTTTGAGGTTGAGCATAATCAACTTCAATGAGGACTAAAGATAACTTAGAATACAAATTTCGAGAAAGCTCTTAAGTCCATAAAGAGATTTGTGTAAACGACATACACGATTCTTCCCTTACCCTAATAACCAAGATGGAGAGTCATATAAAATCCAAATCACCATGTAGAAAGGTGTTAGTGTAAGAACGTGTTATTCACATCCAACTGATGAATATGCCAATGACGAGCAACTACAACAATGAGAACATATCACATAGTGATAAGTTTGGCAACATGGAAGAAAGTATCATGCTAGTTAAGCCCTTCAACTTCTATATAATCCTTGATCCCTAAATGAGCTTTAGACCACTATATAAAACCTTTAGGACGAAATTTAATTTTTCAAACTCATTTACAACTTATGGGCTTCTTACCAGGAGCAAGAGATGTAAGACTCCAGGTATGATTAACCTCGAGAGCTTGGAGTTCAACAATATTAGCATCATGCTAATAGGAATGCCTTAACAACTTGACACAATCAACTGGGATCAGCAATGTGAGACATAACATAAAGAAAAACGCAAAGTGTTCATTTGAAAATGGGTATATGAGAGGAATTTATAGAGGGGATAGAACGTACTTGAAGACATAAGTGAAGTGATGAGATGACGTATAGGTGAAATGGTAGGACATATATAGTTATGTAGATGAACAAGGCAAGTAATGGTACAATATGGGGAAAGGGTAATATGGCTCATTATAGGAGGGGAAGAGCCACTTAAGGAAGGAGATGTGCCATTGTGTGAGAGATAGATTGATTATCTAGAGTAATAAGGGGATCAAATTGAGAGAGAATTATTAGAGAGAACATGGGATTCGAGAATAGGTAGAGGTAGTGTGAGCGTAGTAACGGGCACCAAGGAGATCTTATTAAAAGAAAAAAATGTTAAAAAAATGATGTAACAAGAAATTGTGATTTTTTAATTGCCCAAATCCAAAACCTTGTAAGCACTATGAGTAGGGGATATCTTAAAAACACGCAAAAGTAATTTTTTACTTAAAATTAAACTTTTTAAGCTTAACCAAACAAGTTCTTAAATCAATTCAAAAACGTTGATAATGATGATGCACAAAAGTCCCTTATTAACTTATAACGCAGAATGGAAGTTTGCAACCGGAATCCTCCAGAAAAATAATAACAATTCAAACGAATTATGTTTTATTCTAAAAGCAAAAAGACTTTAAATAGGCCTTGGAAACCCTAATTTAAGCAAAAATTCCAAAATAGACATCTAATAATTCATAATAACTAAAATGCCAAAAATAACAAAAAAGACGAAAAACTTCAAACGCCCGCCAACGTGCCTTAAACCGAGAATTTGAGGCTGAAAACGATGTCAACTAGGGTACTCCTTGTTTAGACGGTATGGAGCACTAAAAGATCTTTCCGAAAACATATTATAATAGAAATTATGACACTAGTGCAGAAAGTTATGACCGTTTCTTCGGAGCATTAGTTTTCTTATCGAATTTTCTATCCATCTCTTCTTCAAACTTCAACGCTAGTTGTCCTACATCAACTTAAAAACCCCACTTCGTGAATCATACTAAAACATCTGCGAGACATGTAGAGAATGTGTGAAGGGAAGGAAAATCCAAAAGGTTAGCATAAGACAAAGCAAACTAGTTACCCATTCAGGTTAGCTACAGGCTGTCAACATATCCGTAAAGCTTGATATTTATAACTAAATCAATTAGAATCAACCAACAAAGAGTTGCCACGTGTCATTCTTTCAAAATGACAAAATTACTCCAAAGCTTGAAGGAGAATCTATAAATACCCCATCATTTGAAAATGAAGGCATGCAATTCAAACATCTCCCTCTCAAATAGCTATTTTACTTCTTGCTTCTATTTGAGCATCCAAATTAGTGTGAATAGGAAGTAAAATTGTTGTTAAGTAAGTTGAATTTGTTGATCCAATTTGTATCATCAACAAATTGGCACCGAAAAACTTGAAAAAAGTAAACCACGAAACTTCGTCGTACCCAGAGAATTTTTCAGCATCTAATAGAAATAAATCATGTGAATGACAATCAAGAGAAAAAAATTATCACCCGAAGACATTCTCAAAGGATATAGTAGCGACGAGCTCTTAAATAGTGACGCTAACTCAAAACGGCAGGGAGACGAAACACAGTTAAAATCGCAAACCAGCATTTTCCCTACTCAACATTGTCGCTTAAAAAAATGCATCTATTGCCAAAACAATATAGGAAATTGCAGAATGTCTAAAGGTACTAACCATAGAGCATGCATCATTGCGAGCAAAAGTTGAAAATCCCAGAGGAAATTGGTAAGATGATTTGGAAAAAAGGCAAGTAGCCAGCTCGTTCAGGTGAAAAGCAGCAGTGTGTAGATTTTAAAATTTGATGATAACATAAGAAGAAAAAGAACGAGCAGTACGAAGATAAGTATGCAGTAGGAAAGTTTATGGATGAGTAAAGTCCCTACGATTGGAGATCAACTCCAAATTATCATCAAGGAGATCAGAGAGTTAAGAATTATGATGATACATCATTTGATACTCTTCTAAACTACACTGCCAATGTTTAATAAATTCACAAACTAATATTGAACTTCAACTTTCGTTAGATTCAATATCTTAAGCATGCAATTTATGGCCAGTAAATTGCAAGAATGAACACCAAACTCATCAAATTGCAATAAACAAGAATATTCAATACAACCATGATCATATCATATCAAAAATTCAAAAACTACATCCCAACCCTAGAATATAGAACTCAACAAATCGTGACTAATAAAATTATCCAATTATTCAACTTCAACATCCTGCAACTAAAGAAATTGAGAGAGAGCAAAAGAACTCAAGAATTTGGGGAAATTTTTAGCCTCGTACTCCCTTCATTGTCTCCAGTCCATCCCCTTTAGTTCTGCCCTTTAGCCAATTATCATTTTCCCTTTTAAAATAGATTTCCATCGTATATGTTGCTAACCATTGAGACTCTAGGCAGATTTTTCTTCTAAACACAGATTTGCCCCTTATAGTTTTTGAAATACGGGATTCTTGGCAAATTTTATTACCTGGCTTCTAACTGGATGTAGATGACACAACCTCACAAAAGTTTTAGATCTGATACTCAGCTTTTCAACACACCTGGGCTTGCTTTATTTTGACTTCTGGAACTCCAGATACATGCTAAAAATAGAAACTGGGTCGGGCTATAGTGAATTCTGGACAGATTTGAAGTTCTCTGCTTTTGCTAGGATTTGAACTTTTTAACGGCACAACTGGGTTAAAAAAAGTTTTAGGCTTAGGTCTTATCTTTCCAACAAGCATACACTGCCTAAAACGGAGGTTTTTAGCTCCAATTAGAACCCTAAATACCAAACAGTGTTTTGGTTTGGCTGGGCCAGCCCAAATACAATTGCTCACTAGGCCTAGCCTGAATTCTGCTTCATAACATCAGCCTAATTTCAACTTAGTTCAATAATTAAACACCTACAAAAATTAAATAAATATAGAATACACCTAAAATTCTAAAGAAAGTGAGCTAAAAACACGTTAAACACTTGAATCTAAACAAGTAGGACTAAGAAGATATGTGAAATAAATTCCCACATC
>CAIGRP010054747.1:0-41460 GCA_903798385.1 Fraxinus cuspidata
ACATCCTTGTTAATATTGTATGTCTTTTAATTATTGCAATGATATGCGTTGTTAGTAAATTTTATAATGGACATGATGCCCATTTTTTGGTTCTCTTTCCTGAATGGAGCCAAAATCAAGTATTATATTATAGGGAAAATTTTCAATGGAAGGTTTGGAACAACTACGGCTACTCCATTTTTCTATACACATTTAAGGATTATTTACAAAAATATATATAAGGCTTCACATCACGCTAACAATACCTTAAAAATAGTATAAGCCGTACATTCTACGGGCAGAAAACTAGTATAGATAAATGTACTTATAGGTAAATATTTTAAGCTCTTGTCAACCTGCGATGTCAACTTGATTGTTGGAATGATAAGTTCAACCTATATACCATTAATACCTGAATGACTTTCTACCCAAATTCATATAGATGAACCGATGCATGAGACAACAAATTGAACGCAAGGAAATGTGGTTACGAATATAGGTAGAAAAATAATGCATTTTTATGGGAGTAATATCACAAGGACACGAACATCGTTAGTCACTCAACTAGTAGTAAAGTTTGATGTTACTTTTTTTTGTTTTTTTTGAAATGGACTTTGTAGTATATTTTTTTTATTTCAATATTTTACTCAGTTGAAATATGGCGGTGAGAATATATTGTTGTAAATAGTAAGTTTATTGATGAATGACTGACAATTGTACCCCTACAGTCCTAGAAATTATTACCATATGTGTCCCCAATCATTCCCTATAAATATAGGACTTTGATTATTATTATAATATACATAAGTTTATTGACTTTTATTCTCTATTTTCTTTTTCTCTCTTTTCACAACACATTATCAGCACGATTCTTTCATAATCAAAGCAAATAAATCAAAAGCTTTTTATACATACATGAATTCATGCATATCTATCTTACTTCGTGCATGACAGAAGTCATTGTAGATTTCCACGCAATTTAAATATTTATTTAGAAAAAAGAAAACAAAATCTTATACGTTTGCTTCTGCAATCAAAATTGCCAATATGCCCAATTAGCAAATTTTGAATTATGTAATCATTCTTTATGAAAAGTTATTTGTTTTTATTCTTTATTAAATTCAACCCCAAGATATAGGTTCAACTATCAATGATGATGACATCATGAATAGTCGACTTGGGATATTGGACCAGATACATGGACAAGTTGGTGATGCTAAATTTACGAAGGTATTGTCGTTTAATCTGTGATTTGTTTTAATTTATGATTTATGCGTTGTGGATGTGATCTTATTTATATTAACGTGTTTTATGTTCGTTTAACGTATATATTATTATTGTTGTTGAATTTTTTTATTGATAATCTATTATATTATTGCTCCTAAGTAACACACTAATCTTGTTGTTCTAGTTATATTTTGTTTGCTCTCGAAAAACATAATTAAAAATAATGTTTTTTACTCCTGAAGAGTGAATTCTTATACAATTTATTATTTCAAATAATAATATGTTTTTGCTCGCGACGAGCATAACATTATGATTCCAATATCTCAGAAGAATATCGATATATTGCTTTTGAAGAAGCAAATATATAGCTCCTGAAGAGCTAATGTTTCGAAATAATACAACGTGCTCTCAAAGTAGCACATATTTCGAATAATGTATTGTTTTGAATTAATGTTTATCCCTGAATGACAATATGTAATTAATGTCACGAGGACATTGATTAGTTTAATTATTTGAATGATATATGATTATATAATATTTAATCATATTTTTCGAAATTAAATAATTGAATTATATCTAATATGAACCAGAAGTTCAATTTGACTTTGTTGTTTGACATGATCAGTTGGACCATCACTGGATCAATATTGATGTGAAATTAAACATTCAAATGGATATTTAATGAAGAACCGGAAGATTCTTCAATCTAATGAAATCATATTTGATGTTTGTTCTCTTTATTGAAAATTGATCATTGATCGTTACTAGTTAAATAAGGATTGAATTCCCTATATTTTTGAAAATTAATTAGGGTGATATATGAGGCCCAGTTACCCTCCACTTTGACCATCTATATATTATTTGTATCTAATAGATTTGGTACAAATATTAGATGATTGCATGGTATTTGCAACCTGAAATTTGCGAAAGTGTTACTCAAATTATGAGCATAATTTTCAGTTTATACAATTAAGACAGTGTTTTTTTTTAATACTAGCGGTTCTAAATCTCAACTTTTTAATAAGTGTTAGTTGAGATATCGATAAATGGTTAAATATTATTGTTTGTTAAACGATTCCGATTAATTTAATTGAGAACCTAATAATTCTCATTTCAGTTTAGGGAAAGCCATTACGCATCATGCCAACATCATAGTTCTCGTAGTTATAACTGGCTTATGGCCAGAGCCTAATTTGTCCATCAAATTATTTCGATAGTGCAATATATAAAATTAATTCACCACAATGCACTGAGATAGAAAGTAAAAAAATGATGAGAATAAATGTATAGTATGAATCATTGTCCCAAATGGGTGATATTTTATAACTCGGTAAAAATGATTGTCAATTTGATTTGACAATCTTCTCAACATTAGGGAGAAGAATTAAAAAGCTGAAAATAATATACAAATACATTATTATTTAAGTCATCGCAAAAGAAAATGCGAACTAGAAGTTCGAAAGATAATTCATTTAAATACATTTATTGACCAAAGAGATTAACAATCTCACACATCAGCTTTAAATGCTCCAACTCGAATTGATTCCTGGAAGGACAATTCATTAATATTATATTTGATAAATTTATGGTATGCCTGAAGTGTGATGATATTCAATTCTATTACAAAATCCTCCAAACGAAAATAGAGTAATCGGTAAAGATGGTCTTATTAAGGAGACATATACTCTTAATGAGTATAACATATTATAAAACCCCAAAAGAGGTTCAGGTACCTAAAATAATGTAAAATGAGATATCTCAATAAATTATGTCATTATGTGAAAAGAAAATAGAATCGAAAAAGAAAAGAAAAAGTGCCGACAATATTTTTGTGCATCATGTACCACTTCATATAGCGATGATATCAAAATAAATGTATTGAAGTATATCAATCGAAGTAATTATTTGGCAAATAAAATGATGTATGTGATATAATCGTCTTAGAATATTTGTTGAATGAAGTCTATAAAAATGATGATGTCTGCCCATATATTTTCATAGAGAAAATAAATTTTGGATTTGCAATTGTGGAAGTTTATATTGATGATTTAAATTAAATTGGAACTTTTAAAGAGCTCAACAAAATTATAGATTATTTAAAAAATGAATTTGAAATGAAAGATTTGGGAAAACCCAAATTCTGTCTCGGGTTGCAAATTGAACATTTTCAAAAAAAAAGGTCTTAAAACGCTTTTATATGGATAATGCACGTCCATTGGTATCACCTATGATTGCTCGATTACTTGATGTGAAAAACGATCATTTTTCATTTTTCATTCACTTGAAGATGAAGAAAAGATTCTTAGTCCTGAAGTACCATATATTAGTGCAATTGGAGCATTAACTTTCGTTACCTAAAGGGTACTATTAATTTGTGATTATTTTATTATCAAAAGTCCGGATTTACTTTAGTGGGATGTGCAGATGCAAGTTACCACTCTGACCCGCATAAAGTTAAATCACAAACATGATACATGTTTACGCGTGGGTGAACAGCTATATCATAGAGATCCGTGAAACAATCATTGACAGCAACTCCTCAAATCATTTTGAAATTATTGCAATCTCTAAAGCATGCCGAGAATGTGTATGGTTGAGAAACATGACCCTTCATATCCAAGCATCATGTGGATTAATTTTAACAAAAAATAGTCCAACAATTTTGTATGAAGACAATGCTACTTGTATTACACAACTCAAAGGAGGTTATATCAAAAGTGATAGGACGAAGCATATTTCTCCAAAATTCTTTCATACACATGAGTTTCAAAAGAATGACGACATCGATATTCAACAAATTCGTTCAAGTAAAAATGTGACTGATCTATTTACAAAAGTACTGCTAACATCTACATTCAAGAAATTGGTTCATAATATTAGAATGTGTCGACTCAAAGATTTTTAGTGATCAACATCAGGGGGAGTAGTTGTACTCTTTTTCCTTCGCTTATGTTTTATACCACTGGATTTTCATAGCAAGGTTTTAATGAAGGACCATTTATTTTTAATACTCCAAAATAACTATACTCTTTTTCCTTCGTTTGGTTTTTTTGTCCTATTGTGTTTTTATCAAATAAGGTTTTAACGAGACATATATTTTGTAATGTGTCATTCAAGAGTGAATGTTGTAAATAGTAAGTTTATTGATGAATGACAATTGCATTCCTTCAACCCTAGAAATCATTACTATATGTATCCCCAATTATTCCCTATAAATATAGGGATTTAGTTGTCATAATAATACACATAAGTCCATTGACTTTTATTCTCTCTTCTTTTATTCTCTCTTTTCACTACATATATATAGCATATTGGTCCCCCAAACCCACTATGGCAAATTTTTAAAATATCTTACATGCATTAACTATTAAAAGAGAAAAGATTGATTAAACACTTATATTTAACTTATACTAAGCACTGATAGCATGACACGTCAATTAACCGGTACATTATTTATTTTTTCACATCTATCATGAAATTATTTACCAATTAATTGAAGTGGTATATCATTATTGCTTAGCATAATGAGAGCTGCTATTTAATAGATCATTTCTCAACATAAAAGAGTTTATAGACATGATTAAGCCTATATGGGTAATTATATGCATAAAAGTGAATCTTACAAAAATGAGAGAAAAGTAAGAGAGAGAGAGAAGGGAAGAGGAATTTTAGTTTTAGTAGTATCCTGGTATCGATCGCGCTTGGTGTACAGGGAGTGTCTTTACAGGATAGTGCTTGGGTGGCAAACATAAAAAAAGAAAAAGAAAACTACATGATGAAATCCATGAACGCATTCGTTTTTCCGAACCCTCCAAACAGAGCCATTACCTTCTCCCATTTCCTCCCTTCACAATGGCCAGACTCATCTTCGCCCCCTGTCGACGCCAAGTCAATGAAGAACAAACCTCGCAACCCTTAACCTAATTAGTGAATAATAAACCGCAGATTCTTTGGCCTCAGGGAAAGATAATTTATGTAAGGGTCGTAAGGCTTCAAAGATGAATCAGCAACACCACCATCATCATTTGATACAGGGGCACAATTTTTCGATGAGGGTGACCAACACTCAAATTTAAGGGGCTATTTTTCATTTTCTAGATCAGGAGTTTTCCGAATTTGGGTATCCAAAAAGCTTGAATTTTCATTCCTCTCAGCCTAAATTTTCTTTTTTGGAATTGCGATCTTTGAAGAAGCCGATATAGTGGGTGACATGAAATGTTTTACTACTGGTTCCTTGGGGTTATGCAACATGGAATTCATTTGGTCTTAGCCTTGTATCATTCTCATGTTTTCTCCTTAACCTAATCAAATATATATTATTGGTTAGAAAAAATCAACAGAAAAAAATTAAAGGAAACTCTTGGTTAATTTTTTGCCATGTCACCCCTATTTAAAATAATAATGTTATGTAGCTCTACTGTTGTTGCAATCTTAGTTAGGTAAAATTAGATGATAGACTAAATGAAACGTGAAATGAAATAAGTCATTTAATGCCACATCAACGCCACCTAATTTGGAGTTACAATTCTAGTGGAGCCAATTAACATTACTCTATTCAAAATCCCTTATAAACTCACTGGCAATCAAGTTATGTACATATAGCTTTATTCATCCTTGTATAGTATTCAACAAGAATCATGACTTGAGGGTTAATTACGTGAACAATAATCCATTCATATTTAGCTAACGCAATAATCATCCAATGTTGCATTTTACATGTCATAATTTTAAAAATGATCAACTATGTCATGTAAGATGCCACGTATGATAATTATCACAGTCGATGACTATGAATAACACTACCTTATTAAAAATTATTCATTTTTTAAATTACTAGTTAACGTTGAACGTGTTGAAAGTTGTACCTTTTTAAAATTACTAGTCAACGTTGAACGTGTGATGTACGTTATTATGAAATGTTTTGTAAATGTCGTAAAAGTAATATTTGAATATGTGTAAATGTTAATTAATTTAGAATTAATATCAGAGAATTACGTGACAATAAATGTTAAATCATTTATTTAATTTCCAGTTAAGTAAATTGGATGTTAATTAATATATATGAACGTGAATAATGAAATACATTATTGAATATGAATTATAATAATGAAAGCATACATGTGAAATAAATTTGTCGAATGTACATGTATATTGATGGTAGTTAAATGGTTGAATAAATCAAATATATATTAAAAATAAAAAAGTAATGTATTATTGAAATAATTGAATTATAGTAATACTAGAATCTTCCAAAAAATGATTCTCACTTGGTATGATATTTAATATATTATAGATTAAAGTAAGCAATGTAAGATGTCACGTAAGATAATTTTACAATTGCTGATTATGAATAATATTATTGATTTTTTCTACTTATCCATTGCAAAAAAATAAAAAATAAAAAAATTTTTGTTCATTTTCCTTGAATCTTATCTAGAGTGAACACTATTTTCTTTAAAAAAATAAAAATCATTTGTTAAATTCAGATGGAAACATTTAACAATTTTGCTTAGGTGTACAGATGGGGGTTCTGTTGAACCCCTGTAGACACTCACATGAGGAGGGTTTCAATAAAAATAAAAATAAAAAAATTACCCCACCCCTTCATGCGAGTGTCTGTAGGGTTCTGTTGAATCCCCATTGTACACCAGGCAAAACCAAACATTTAATTATCGGAAAACTAGTAAGTCAACACTGGTGCCCTAACCTCTTGAATCATCACAATGAAAGGACAAACATGTTAATACGGATTTTGAACATCTCATATTAGTTAATTAATACAACCCTCAATATGTAGAAAATATTTTTATAAGTCAATAGATCATGAAATTTAAAAGAGAAAATTCATTAATTTGGTGATAAAAAATAAATCATTTAACAATTATTTTTAGAGTTTTAATACATTAGTATCAGTACACCGGTCGACCAACCCAATAACTCAGTCGAGTCAACGTCCCTCTCAAATTGATGTATCAAATATATCACGTTTACTTATAAAATTTGACAAATCATGTACATGATTTCTTTTTTATATTATCAAATGCTTCTAGTTTTTAAATATGCTTACACAAGCAAATCTCGAAATGTAAAATCTACTAATGAAAAATAAATTGAAAATGGGCAAATTTCATTCATGGTAATTATATTATGTAGCTGTACTTCAATTTTCTTAATTACATTCTGGTATGATTTCACTCAAATAATTACACATTGATTTCATTTTAATAGAGTAACTACACTATAAATTAGTTTCAATTAAATAATCTTGTCTGATTCAACTGGAGATAACGAGAGTACAAATACATTGAAATCAAATGAAGAACATCATATGTTGGCTGATAAGTCATTAGTTTTTATCTGTCTAAATGACGAAATTAGACCAAATTGAAATTATTTTTAAAATATATTATTCGATTGAACAAAATTAAAATAAAACCTTACTAACCATTGGAGAGTGTTGAAGCAAAATAAAATGCCCTAAATGAAAAATATATATCAGGCGGGCGGCGGGCCTTACTTATTTAAAAAGAAAAAACAAACTGCGGCTGACCCAGGCCAAATCCAGCAGCGGTGTTTTATAATCCACATCATGCATGACATCAACGGTGAAGATTGTAAACACGGTCTTCAATCCAACGGTACGTGTCATCTCAGGGCTTCCCATGAAAACCTCAAATCCTCTCTTTCAGCCTCCACACACTCCTTGTATCTCTAGAACTCAGATTCACGTATACATATACAAACATATATCCATATCTATAGAGATATACCTATATTCCTATATATTACATTCGTTTATAGTGGTAGAATTAATAAATAGAGGTTCTTGTGCTTGTGGGGCTGTTCAAGAATCAAGATGCAAGCAGATAACGGTTCTGAATCTAATAAGGATAATAATGAGAATAATAATAAGGGCGGTGGGCAGCAGGCGGCGCAGCCACAACAGGCAGTGACGGCCGCGGTGCAAGGACAGCCTTGGGTGGCGATGCAGTACCCGGCGGCGGCTATGGTAATGCAGCATGGGATGATGCCTGCGCCGCATTATTCGCCCCACTACATGCCGTATCATCATCACCACTTCCACCAGGTTCATCACCCACCAACGCCACCACCGCAGCAGCACCATAGCAACAGTAATGGAGGAGCCAATGGCGAGAACCGTACTATCTGGATGGGTGATCTCCACAATTGGATGGACGAGGATTATCTCCAAAACTGTTTCGCTTCCACCGGAGAGGTATAAAATGTGTATCTTTTGTAATTACACGTTTTCTTGAAATTGTGTCATTGGATGCGTTTTTTGTGTTCATTGAATTAATTTTTGATGTTTGTTATAGATTATTATGTTCATTTATAGGGTAAAAAATTGTACTTTAATGATGATTGACCATGAAGTCTAATCTCTGCTACATTATTTAAATGGCCATTTATTTTCCTATGATAAGTAATTTTTGTTGGTTCAATAAGCCAAATAATGGAAAAAGTTGAATTTAAATTACTTTTGTCCATATGATAATTCACAATTCAAACCTTCTAGTTTGCTTTGCTTTTTTTTTTTTTTGGTGTCTTATATAAATTGACATATTTATTTCTTTTGGATACTTCCTATAACGAGTGCAGAGAAGAAATATTTGTGCAGTGACTTTGTCTAGTTCTGCTGCATAGGAATTAATTTTGTCAAAAGCATGACAGTGAAAATCAAACAAGATGTTGGAGGTGATACTACTTTTGTTCATATATCATATATAATAGCAATGAGATTGAGTATTGAATGATTTCTAATTTTCTTGTCTCAACATTGTTACATTACTACACAACACTACATAACTGGCATTGAAAACGTGCTGTTGTTTAGTATAGTTATGCCAGGAATAGTTACATATGAAGATTTTGGATGCAAATTTTAGAACCAAAGGGTACACAGTAGCAGTTCGTAGAAAGTTTGTCTTGAGGATTCAACATATGCTCTTTGACTATATTGTCTTAGTTTCTGTATGTTTTGAGTTTCAACCAGATAAAGATCTAGGCAATACCCATTTTCAAGTTTTTGTGATTCAAGTAGATGAAATGACACTAGAATTTAAGTTTATACTGACTGTTATTTTAATTTAAAGAAGTTATAAGCAGAATGACTTTATTTTACAATGTTCATTTACTTGCAGCATCTTATTATTTGGAATCAATTTTCCATGCCTCTCACAAATCTATTAGTTTAGTGAAAGTATTTTTGCTCTTCTATGTCCTTTCTGTAGAGTTAAGACTTCTGTAAGCTGACCCTTCTGACATTTTGGTTAAAAACTTTAGTTTCAGTATGGTCATGCAGTTATGTTGGTCTATGATAATTGGGACTGTTGTTGGAAAAGGAAAGTGATAGAAAGGATAATTTTATGCTTTACTCGATTGGAAATTAATGTAAGGAACTTGGGGGCTGGAATTTATTTCTATAAAGTAAAATAATCATCATTTTTTCATATCTTCTCAACAATGACATAAGTGATATGATAGCCCAAGAATAGTTAACCAAGAGGGGGTGAATTGGTTTTTAAAACTTTATCGAAAAATTAATCTAAAATCAAACACGTAATAACTAGATAGATTAATTTAAATAATAAGCACGAATGTGAAAACAATAAGTAGAGAGGGATAGAGAATGCAAACGATATAATTATGGATGTTCGATCCAACGCAAAGATCTACGTCTTCCGTTACCAAGCTCTCCGGCACGAGCAATGCCAATTTCACTATATTGATTGACTTGTGGTGCAATCCAACTCTTTAAAATGCTTCCGGTGACTTACAAACAATGAGCACCGGTCTTTTTACAACATTGAGCTTTACGGGATCTTAACACAATCCACAAGTTAAAAAAAAATTAATTACAAAATTGAAACTTCTCTCTTAATAAATGATATGATCACAATTAAATACCAAGAGAGAAAATGGCTAACACTTTAATAAATAGCAAAGAATATGATTCAAGTGTTAGGTATGAAAAACTTTGATGTGTAGAATGATTTTCACAACTTAATTTGATCAAAAGTTTTTCAACACTAAAATGATTTGATAATAATAAATGATATAGAAATCAATACAATTTTGCTCAAGAGTCTCACTTGAATACTCTTTTGTTTTTGTAATAGATGTCAAGCAAGTTGGAATTTATAGCAATTGAAAATATGAAATTTTCTGTCGAACCGAACGACCATTTGGATGTTCGGAATTGTACCGGACGACTGAAAATAGCCGTTGCAAGTCAGAATCAGAACGGTCGAATTTTCGACCGTTGTGGCCGAACCGGACGTCCAGATGGCTAGAATTTTTTGACCACTTTCCGGTACATTTTTTTTTGCATGATGTTTTTACTTGAATTTTCAAGGTAAGTGATGCTAATAGGATTGAAAATTAAGTTGAAATTCTTATTTTTGAGAACAACTTTTTGTGCAAACGATTTTACGAAGTAAACTTTTATCGTGCATAAAAGTTCGTCACTTGAGATTTCGATGAATCATTGCTAGGGATTAAGTATTTTACCTTTACAAGTGAGTTCAAATATATAGTTCTAATATCTTCGATAGATTTGGCACGAGTGCACGGTTTGTTGCTTGATATTGAATTTGGCGCAAGTGCTTAATTTGTCTTCGATTGTTTTGGCTCAAGTGCTTGATTGAGAATGCTTGATTTCCATATTGAGCTTTCTGGATTGTTACCTTCACGTACTTTGGTATCTCTTGTTTTGATCAAGTTTGCAACATGTAAAAATGAAGACTCAAATGCATATGTTAGAGATGAAGATATTTTGTCTGTTATAATCAAAACATAAGATTAATCATAGGTCAACAAGTAATTTGCAATTTATATTTCATCTATGTTGTAGTCGACTAAATCTGTGAGAGCACTCTGACAGACACTTCTCTTTCAAAAAATTTTATTTCTTTAATTTTGATCAAAGAAATTGAGTGATCGTTATCTTGCATTTTCTCTATGACAAAGATGATCATTTTGTAGGTGGCCTCCATTAAGGTTATTCGTAACAAGCAAACAGGCTTTTCCGAGGGATATGGATTTGTCGAGTTCTTTACACATGCTGCTGCTGAGAAAGTGTTGCAAACTTATTCTTGCATTTCTATGCCCAACACTGATCAACTTTTCCGTTTGAATTGGGCTACATTTAGCATGGGTGACAAACGCACAAATAATGGTTCTGATCTTTCTATATTTGTAGGAGATTTAGCTGCAGATGTTACTGATAGCTTACTGCATGAAACTTTTTCTAGTAAATATCCCTCTGTTAAAGCTGCTAAAGTAGTCATTGATGCCAACACCGGTCGATCAAAGGGCTATGGCTTCGTTAGGTTTGGAGATGACAACGAAAGATCACAGGCTCTGACTGAAATGAATGGTGTCTATTGTTCTAGCAGGCCCATGCGAATTGGTGCAGCAACGCCGAGGAAATCATCTGGATACCAACAACAATATTCATCCCAAGGTATCAAATAACTATGTATGCAAAACTTAATTGGATTTTTCTCTGAAGCATTGCAAAATTAATTGTTTCTGCACGCTTTATTTTTAGGAACTGGTGAACTGCACAAAAGCCAATTTTTCTAGATTGAATTTTTGAACACTATTTAACATATTCTCACTGACTATGAGGATCAACCTATTGGTCTGTGTGATGGAGTAGTAGAAAGAAATGAAATAGGAAGAGAAGTGGAAGGATGTACAGAGATGCATATTTCAATGTTTTGGTGAGGGCAAAAAATAAAGGAAAATGATTAATAAGACTGCTATTAGTTGAATAATCCATACCCATCACACGTATTTCCATCCCAAATTTTAGAGGAAGAGAGGGGGAAAAAATTTGCATATGTTTTGTGTCTGCATTCCTGAAATGAATAAGGAGAAAAAGGACAAATTAACCTGAGTGTGATCCTAGTATTGGTTCATAATACACAATGGGGCAACTCAGTTTTATCATACCTATACTATACTGAACCAAATAAAAGTATTGAAAGGTGGCATCTTGAAGCTAAACCTGGATATCTCTTTTTATACTTAATACACCTAGATAAGTACATGTTCCTTTCTTTGGTAACCTATACTGTCTTAAACATTAAATTTGAAATTGAGAAAAATTTAAATATGCAGCTAGTTTTTCTCTTTCGAAAGCCGGGCATATTTATCTGAAATAGAATGTAGATGTTATTTGGGAGGATTGGTTTTGAAATCTTACACTCCTAGTTCTGCCACATTTTTTTTTTTTTCGCTATTTTGATGATATAAAATGAAAAATTATGAAACCTTGTCATCAAGGGCTTTCAATTCTCCCAACAAATTAATATAATTTATTTCTTGCAAATTCTCCTAACCCCATTTTTATTTGGGATGAGGCTTAATTTGTTATATTTCTTCGTAATTCTATGTGTGTCAGACAGCTTGCTATTTGGCGGTTCAAATAATTTCTGAGCATGCTGAGAGTTGAGAGTGGTATACTAAACCAATTGCCTATATCTGGGATTTTAATTCAAAAGTTTAATTTCTATAAGCTGGTTTAATAGGTGGGTACTCAAATGGAGTTTCAGCCCAAGGCTCGCAGCCTGATGGAGATACCCTAAACACAACAGTCAGTTATCCAGTCCTTTTCCTTGTTTTTTCATTGTCTCCAATACCAATTGGCTAATATATGCTTGTAGATTTTTGTTGGAGGGCTTGACCCTAATGCCAGCGAAGAAGATCTCAGGCAGCCATTTGTGCAGTATGGCGAAATATTATCTGTAAAGATACCAGTTGGGAAAGGATGTGGGTTTGTACAATTTGCTAATAGGTAACTTACTACTTATAATAACCTTAGTAGTCGCAGGTAAATACTAAGGTTTGTCCATAGCTACTTCAGCTGCAGTATTATGAATCTGAACATTTTACAGAAATGACGCCGAGGAGGCATTGCAGAAGTTGAACGGTACAACAATTGGAAATAAAACTGTACGGCTTTCTTGGGGACGTAATCCAGCAAATAAACAGGCAAGAAGACATATTTTCACCCCTCTAACCCCCACAAACGCCCACACTCTTTATCTCTCTCTCTCAAAAAGAGGTGAACGAATATTTATGTATATTTATGAGTTTCATATTACATTTTTCTTGAAAAAAAAATCATTTTTTATCTATAATCTTGTTAGGGAAATAAATTGATGGTTAAGATCATTGGCAAAGCTTATGATGTGTTTATTAAAGAATACTTATATATTTTGCTCCAAATTGCTGCTTTTATAGAATCATTCTCTGGCCTGTTTGTTTCGGATTACAAGCAGATTTTAATTTAAGTCAAAGTCAAACAATCAATATTAACCACGTCTTTCATGAGTCCTACAGATTTTCAACCACACATTTCAAAAATTTCTATCACAATCTACTAAAAATCTAATTTTAATCCCCACCAAACTCCCACATAATGTCATTTGGCCTGTACACTTTCTTGCCTGTTTCTTGAGGCTGTTCTTGCTTTTGATTTCTTGTTTGCTTATTCTTCTTTCTTGGGGGTGGATGGGAGGGTTCACTGTCCTGGTTATGTTAGGCATAATATTGATGTTGGCCGGTTTGAACCCATGCCTAATAGCATTAGTGAGGAAGTTATGATCATGTTTGGCTAAGCTTAAAAAGTTAAACTTGTACATAAATAAGGTGGTTGTTAAAGTTGAAATAAGTAATTTACTTATTTCGAAAGAAAATGTAAGAAAAATGTAAGTTCCAAGCACATATTTGTAGGTAAAGGTAACTTCACATTTTTGTGAGTTTAGCCAAATAATGCTCATATAAGCTTAGACTATATATTAATTGCTGCATTGGGATTTTGCAGTCGAGAGCTGATTTTGGAAACCAGTGGACTGGTGCATACTATGGAGGGCCTTTTTACGATGGCTATGGATATGCTATGTCGCCCCATCACGACCCAAGCATGTATGCAGCAGCAGCCTATGGGGCTTATCCTGTGTACGGAACCCACCAACAGCAAGTAAGCTGAAGGGCTGCTGAAAAGTTGTTCACTGAAATACTGCACTCATGGCTTGGCATCTTTGTATCCAACTCCAAATGTGGAGTGGCACTGAATTTTGCCCTACTGAGGTAGTCCTTTAGGAATTTTACTGAACATTTGTTTAGAAGTGTGGACTCAAACTAATAACTTCTCGACATGAATAAATTATCTTACATTGGTATGTCGTCATCATGATTATCTTGTGTGCATTATGTAAAGGGAAAAGTTATTCAAACAGGTCAGTGACAGAGGGGAAAAACAGGTGCATGTGTCAACACATGTTTGGTAATTTTTTTTAATTGTCCAATCAATGAATGACACGTGTTCCACCGGTTTTAAAATTTCTCGCTAACTCTGTTTTTGTAGCAAAACTCTTATGTAAATCCGCTTTTTCCTGTCGGTTCTTTTTCCGAGGTGTGGGGAGTACTTTGCACAAACCCTTCTTCTTCCATCGATCTTTTGCCTGACCCACCGCCCCCTCCCCTCCCCTCCCCTCCCCTTCCTTCCTTCCCAGAGGCTCTTGGTTCGAATGGAGTCTTGACATTTATATTGGTCAATGCCAGTCCTTCGACGATCTGATTTAATATCAAAGTTTTGAGTTGCATTATGTGATGATTATATAATTACTCCCCTAAATCAAATTTGAGATCTTTCATGAAAATCGAAATAAAGAAAATACAACGAAAATGATAATTTCAAATAATTGCAAAATATCAAATAAATTTAGAAACAGAACTCGAGTTCTTTAAAACGATGAACAAGTCTTTCGCATCAACTATCAATTTGATCTATAAGATATTATTTCTTTTTCTGAAAAAATTGTAGCAAATATTAATGAATAACCAAGATTAATCAAGAAGACAAGATGAATAATTTTCAACAAAATCTCACTTTACCATGAATGTAAGATCCGAATATAGATTTTGCCCCCCATTTTTTCTCAAAATAGATGTTTCAGCTTCTTCATCTTCAGGTCCACGTACGAAATCAGCCGTCACCAGTGAACATGGAACAAAACGGCAGCAAGCTGTTTAATGCTAGGTCTGTATATTTCTTTTTAAAATTGTCATTGCATCTGCGCTAGAATTTGTGTTCTAAAACTGGAAATTTGTGTTATTTAATTGAAATTATAGGTATAGTTTGCAGTTAAACAGTGCTTTCTGATGTAAGAGAAATATATATTTTGTGGTCTTCTTGTTTGGAATATAGTGTAAAGTTTACAAACACAAGAACTTATGAAAGAGATGACATTTTTGCTTATTTTCAAAAGTAGCTTTTATTTCTTTTTTTGTTTCGACATTCATTACATGATTACATTGTCGTTTCCCCCATTTTCGTTTATAAACATGAGTGTTGAGATTCAAAATCCGAATTGTGCAAATTTTGTTTAGACTCACAACTAATGTTATTCTATGAAGAGGATGGTGGTAGTTTCCCCTGAAGGAAAGAGGAGATCATAGTTAATGCACGTTCTGGTTGGTAACTCGGAACTGTATGCCCAGCTCCCCTCACTGTCAACAGCGTCAATCCTTTGTACTGAACCACATATCCTCCTACCTGCCAGTATCACATGGAATTGTTGCATTTTCATGGCCATAAAAGGACTATAAGTTAGTATAAGACAGAAAGAGATATGAGCATGCAAAGGTGATGATAAGTCATAAGTGTAGTACAATTACCTCTTTGTTAGTATACCACGGATACCAAGCTGTTTCTACTGGAAGCTTCAAAGTGTTTATGGAGTACCTTGATGATGTTATTGGAACTCGTCCGTCCATGTCTCCACTGCAAGTTTTTTGGAACTATCATCTTCAATTGCCATTTTCACATTAAGTAATTTACAATTTAGCGGGTGGTAGAGAAAATGAGGATTTAGTCTGTACAGGGAAAATTTCATATGTATGCATATTTGTATATTAACATTAGGATGTGTGCCAACAGAACTCAATGAAGTATACAATCGAAGAGTTTGAGGCTATAATTGACATTTAAAGTCATGTCTCACCTGTAAACCCATATGCTAATGCCGCTAGCTGTAAGCTTTCTGATTATGGGTAGAACCGTTGTCGGGCTGTCTTTGTATTCATGGTCACTGTATACAAATTAAGTCAGTCATTGGTGACAACTTCACTAGTCTTCCATATAATTTTATTTGATAGTATCTCAGCGGCAATGATGAATTTATAGACAACTGCTTACATCATCTAATTGAAATTTCATGTTGCTATTCAAATTTCAATGGATCTTCTAGATCTAGCAATGAATTGAAAGGCTGAAAAAGATTCATGTTTCCCACCCAAATCATTGAGATAAGCGCTTAGTTTGTCATTGTTAACTGAAATTTCATTGAAACGTTATGATACTCCTACTTAGTAAAAAAAGGAAGTACCTGCAAGGAGACCAGGACGTGTTGATAGCATGAAGTGCCTGTTGCACCATGGCAAGATTTAGATAGGAGTGTACATAATCTCCAGAACAGGGATCAAATTCCTTCACCTAATTTTAAAGTTTCTTTCAGTTAGAATAAAAAAAACTGATCATTTAAGTTTGGTTGCAATAGATAGGCAGGGATAATAAATTAAGATAGTTAGAGGTAACTTCTTTATTCTAACTACAGAGAAATGTAAAATAATGAATAACAAGTAAAATCAGAGCCATAGAAGCTTTTGAAATTTAACTTGTTTCTGGACAGCATTTAGTACATAAATATTTCAGAATTGCTTGTTGGGGGTGAGGAAAGCTTTCGGACTACCTTTTCGAGCCAGATAGTGGGTGATCACTCATCAATAGATACTAACTGAGAGCAGCCAGGAACAAGTACCTAATTATTTTGTTTTTTCTGTATTTTAAAAACAAATTAAGCACAAACGCGTGTCTCAATTGGGAAAACTTACTGAACCAGGAATAGATTTTGGTGTGGAACTATGACAAAGTGGAGCATAAATGTTATAGATGTCTATATTTCCAGCCTCCTTAGCTCCTTTGCGTTGATACTCATGGCAAAGGTCTGAAAAGTTACCAGTGACATAATCGCAGTACTTGTTGATCCTTGCATTGGTTTCATCTGAGTTCAAAGCATGAGTCCATAAATAGTCATAAATCCCTTTGGTACCTGTATTCTTATCTATCCAGGCATTTCCAATCTGCACCACCAATTGAAACTTGTAATCAGACTTCTTCTAATTGACAGCAAGCCTTTCTGAAGCGCAGAGGAAATTTGATTTTTGAACTTACCGCAATGCCTTTGAGCTTAATTGATGTTTGATTTTTGTTCTTGTTCATTGAAATTATAGTGTAAGCAAGCTGAGGTATATAATGACCTGCATAGCTTTCTCCTGTTACATAGAAATCTCGGTTTTTGTATTGAGGGAATCTTTCTAGCCAGTTTACAAGGAATGTATAAGAATCTGCGGCTGTGCTCTTGTCACCCGTGTTTCTGTAATCAGATGTCTTGTTCGAGTACGAGAACCCTACCCCTGCCGGGGACTCTAGGAATAATACATTTGCCACTGCCATTTACTTGATATTAGATCCATGTTTTATTATTAAATGCTCACTGAGTTGATGGATTCTTACCTTGGTTCCAGGAATATTCGTTTCTAAACAGCGTCTTTCCATCACTGTTGACTCTGAAAGGTCCCAGTTCTTCCATGGCTCCATATCCAAGTGATGAACACCCTGGTCCTGTACATTAGCATTTTGCTTTCATTTTCTCGTAGATGGTTTTTTTTATAATGGACAGGCAATGGGAATAATGGCAGTGAAAAATGTAAACGATTAAGTTGGGTCTCTTATTTAAAGCAAATTTAAAACTTATTGTTTTGGCACTTGATAGTTGTTAGAAATTCTCAAAATAAGCATGTTTGGAGAGGTTCAATGAGCACATATTCTAAAGTTAGCAATGCACCATTACTATTATGAGTAATGCAATTTAGAACCACTGGGGTTTAACACCGGTCTAAGTGACAGTACCGATGTTATTAAATTACAGGTTCAATTAAATATAAGGAAATATGACTCATTTATTAGGACCTATGATATGCTGACACTTAAATTAGTGTTCAACACCACTGGTTCTAGAAGACATTATTTTACTATGATTACACCTTACATAATGAATGTATGTGAGTTGTTTATACATAAATGAATTCACAACTGAGCACATTAACTGTGGACTTCATTTTACTGTTAAAATTGTATACTCTATACTCTTTTGCTCATTAGAATTAGATGGGAAAAAATTGCAATCTAGTAGAAAGTTATATTGTAACCCATGTTGAAGCTTTAGAATTGAAGTCTTCTTCAGCAAACTTTTCAACTTCATCACTAACACTAGTGCAGGTATGAAGTGAATAACATAAAAGCTCTTACATTTAAGGACATTTCTTGCAGCAAAGGGAAGTGAATTGTACTCCCACTCATGCTTAATTGAAAATAAATGGGACATATTTTGTTTGTGGTGTTTGTGGGGGTTTCTAAGTCCGTTATATTTACCTCCATTAAGCCACAGAAGCAGAGGCTTGTTGGAAGAATTTTGAGGTGACTCCACAAAATAGTAAAACAGCGTTCTTCCAGCCTTTGGATCCACTGTTACATAACCTGCATATTGATTAAAGTCCACTCCTTGAGGCTGTCCTGGCAAACTCTCAATCTTGTCAGCTTCCATCTTCCCATCTTGAGCCCCAACACGTACAGGGTAAGAAAATATTTTATCTGATAAAATATTCACTTCATTCCATGTGTCTTCGTGGGATGAAAAATCTGATCTTCTTGAATCTATCAGTTTGTAAAGGTTATCCATCTGATTTGCACAACAGATTGTCGGATAGGTCATTTGATGGCAATAGAAAATCAGTAATAATATGGATACAAATTGTGAGACTTCCATCTTCTTTTGTGGGTTGCAAAGTTTTGTATAAATGTGTAGCACTCACTAAACACTCACTAATGGTACATTTATAAGAGCAAAGGGATGATTATGATTTGTTTACAGCTGATTGATACATGTGTTGCCTATAAATTAAATGCGGCCAATTCTTATTGTTAAAACGTCATTTTTCTTGAGAGAAAATGTCACTAGACAATTTCTCTGATCGTAGGGACATCACGATGTGGAAGCAGATATTATTTGGATACACCTCGGTGTACAGCCTCCCTCACAATAGGGGGGCCCACAAATTTTTTATTCGAGGTGGGTCCCCTTTTTTGTGAGGGGAGTGTAGGTGTACACCCCGGTGTACAAAAAGCATTATCTATATTATTTTTGTTTTCGTTGACCTCATTTTTTTCACTGTTGACGTGGAATGTGGAAAATGTCACTGGACAATTTCTTTGATTGTAGGGTTTTTTGATGTGGAAGTAGATATTATTTTTGTTTTTATTGACCTCGTTCTTCCGCCGTTGACGTGGACAACAGATATCCGGTCCACTATCGTTATTTCAAAGTAATTCCAACTCGCGTAAACTGATTGTCAATTGATAATATCTCGGGTTTGAACGTGGGAGAAGTTTTATAACACGAGATAGATATGTTCGGGTTCCGACGAAATATATGAGATAAATTATACGATATTGAACGACCGACTAAGAGCCAAACTCAAGATCAAGATCTCACCTCAAACATTAAAAATCAATGATTAATAAAAAGGAGGAGAATGTATGGCTTGCAGTTGATATATTTGTATTATCCCCAAAATGACACAAATGAGGGGTATTTATAGTGTTATATGTGAATGGTGTTCGTGGGATGGGAGGACACATGGTCTCATATCCTTAACCGAGATATCTGATCCTAGTTATCAATTTTGACTCCACTAGTCTTTGGCGCATTAAATGTCCCCAAAAAGGAGTTAGTTACCTTATAACCTATGTTGACAAAATTGATCTTTCTACTCTTTATAAAAGTCCGATCAATCATTTTAAAATGATTTCATAAATTCAATATCTTCAAATGTGGATAGTCACCAGTGTTAATGGAGTTTCGGATTCTACTTCATTGAACCTTTTCACTTCGGCAAAGAAGCTTCGTTTGAACCTTGGATTTGTCGTTAGTAGAGGGATTTCGACATGGTCAGACTCATGATTCACTTCGATAAGAGTGGGTTTCGGTGGATCGGACTTATATGGATTCTGGTAGGTCATACTCTATGTGGGATGCCACATGGCTTCAGCAAAAATGACTTTGGTGGGTCGATTGAGCTACATGGGAGCCTAGGTGGCGAAGCATAACAATTTTTGTTCTTGTTCCTTTTTACGTGGGAGTTATGATCTACTTCTGGCCCTTCTATTTGCTTTAGAGCTAGCCATTGGAATTCAGTGTGAATAAATGCAAATTCCATACTGCATGATTGAGTTGAGGATTCCAGTTTTAGTCATTTTTGGTGATTCTCTGAGTGGATTCCAATTAGAAATGCCAAAATGCGTTTGGTGAGAATCGATATGAGAACAATAATGTCCACTTCAATCCAAACCAAAGTTGTGTTTGTTTGTCTATAGCAGATTAACATTATATGCATTGACTACAAATTGAATTTGACCTGTTCTTTGTTGTTAAAATGTCAGAGACATCTAAAGATAAGATGTCGCTGGACAATTCTTATGATTGTAGAGACAATTTCTGGTCCTCCAATTTGTTTTAGAGCTGGCCGATGGAGTTTAATGTGAATTGATGTGAAATTTCGATGCTTCTCGATTAATTTGGTTCTTTATCTGTCACATTAAATGTGTGTTTCATCCACATTATTTTGGAAGAATGTAATCTGGAATAGTAGATTGATGGAGAATTTGTGGTTGAAAAAGAAGGAAAAGTTATTGATGTAATGGAAAATATTATTTTATTGAAGAATGTGTGGTTGAAAATGAGTAGAAGAATGAGAATGAAAATTTTAATGTGTACCAAACAGGGGCTTATCAAGAATATTTTTTGTGGAGTTCAAAAATGAGAATAAAAATTTTAATGGGTACCAAACAAAGGCTAAACCTAGATTGAAATATACCTTGCTTGTCAATTTCAAGTAGCATGCGCATGGTACAATTGAAAAGAAAAGAAAAGAAAATATTGGATTAATAATTTTTGGCAATTGCAATAATTCCTCCCAGAATATATGAATAATTGCGCACCTTTAAATAATTTGATTTGCATATATATGTAAATAATAAATGACTAATCGAATAATTTGATCGCGATCAAATAATATAATCGACCAAACTTTAAAAATGAATAAAAGATTTGATTATAACATTATTGATTGATGACGTTATATGCCAAGCCCAGCTCCCCTCACTGTCAACAGTGTCAATCCTTTGTATTGAACAACATATCCTCCAACCTGCCAGTATCACGAGGAATTGTAAACTGAAATGTATCTTTTTTTATGCCACAACAGGCCTATACTTTAGTCCGCTCATATGAGCATGCACGGTTAGAAGTTGGATTTTGCCACTTCGCCACAAGAAATGTAACAGATGTAGTGATATAATTCGAGATAGCAGCAGATGATTTGATGGAAAATGTAACTGTGTTTAAAACGGTCCAATAATGAAATGTCATGTGTCATTATGTTAACGATTATGACATTGTAACATGATTGTTATAAATTATACGCGTAGGACAATTACCTCTTGATTAGTGTACCATGGATACCAAGCAGTTTCCATTGGAAGATTCAAAGTGTTTATCGAGTACCTTGATGATGCTATTTGAACTCGCCTGTCAATGTCCCCACTGCAAGTTTTGGTGGAAATATCATTTTCAATTGCCATTTTTTACATAAAGTAATTTAACGGTAGGCAGATGGGTAGAGAAAATGGGGATTAGTCTGTTTCAAGAGATATTTCATATGTTTGTACATTCACACAGTCATATATTAATATTAGGATGTGTTCCAACAGAACAGAATGAAGTATACATAATCAAAAGAATTAGCTGCTATAATTGACATTAAATGGCAAAGACTCACCTATAAACCCAAAAGCTAATGCCGCTTGCTATCAGCTTTCTGATTATTGGCAGAACTGTCTTTCCATCCTACACCACTGTATGCAAATTCATTAAGTCGATGGTGACTGCTTTAGTATTCATATTTCTTTGGATCTTCGTGTAGATCTAGCAATGGATCGAATGGAATGGCTAGAAAGATTAATGTTGCCGACCCAAATTTATTGAAAAAAGCGCTTCGTTTGTCATTGTTGATTGGAATTTCCTTGAAATGTTTACCGATACATTTATAATATAGCTACTTAATAAAGAAAGAAGTACCTGCAAGGTGACCAGGATGTGTTGATAGCATGAATGGCCTTCTGCACCTCAGCAATATTTAGATAGGAGTATACATATTCACTGGAAAAGGGATCAAACTCTTTCACCTAATTTCAAGTTAATATCAGGGTTAGTCTAAGAATCGGATACAATTTTTGCATAATCATAGTTTCTGGCAGTTCAAGATTTATATATGAATTCATTTATATTAGGTGGTTCAACATGATATTAGAGCAAGTAGAAGTCATGAGTTCAAGTCTTGTTATCACCCATTGAATGAAATTCTGTACGTATTAGGCTTTGATGGGAAAAAATGAATTCTGACTACACGTGAAGGGATGTGTTGAATGATAATATTGGAATGATATACACGTGACCCTCTCTAACAGTTTAAGATTTTAGATAAGTGGTTTTCTTTGATTTCATAAATTAAGCATAAACGTCAGCATCAATAAGGACTACTTACTGAACCATGGATAAGATTTGGTGAGGAAGTGTGACAAATTGGAGCATAAATGTTATAATTGTCTAGATGTCCTGCCTCCTGTCCTCCATTGCCTTGATACTTGTTGCAAAGGTCTGTAAAGTTACCGGTGACATAATCGCATACTTGTTGATCCCTGCATTGGTTTCATCCGAGTTCAAAGCATGAGTCCATAAATAGTCATAAATCCCTTTAATACTAGTATTGTCATCTATCCACGCATTTCCAATCTGCAACACAAATTGATACTTGTAATCAGACTTCTGCTAATTGATAGCAAGTCCTTCTGAAGTGCAAAGGAAATTTTATGTTCGAGCCTTTGAGGTTGATGAATGTTTGATTTGGGTTCTTCTTCATTTTAAGGATAGTGTAAGCAAGCTGAGGCACATAATGACCCGCATAGCTTTCTCCTGTTATATAGAAATCTCGGTTTTTGTATTGACGGAATCTTTCTAGCCAGTTTATAAGGAGTGTATAAGAATCTGAAGCTGTGCTCGTCACCCGTGTTTCCATAATCAGAGGTCGTGTTCGAGTATGAGAACCCTACTCCTGCTGGGGGCTCTAGAAATAATATATTTGCCGCTGCCGTTTACTTGATATTATCTCCATGTTATATATTAAGCACTTTATTAGATGACGGATTACGGATATGGAGTTTGCTTATATTCGTTTCTAAACAGCGTCTTTCCATCAGTGTCGACTCTGAAAGGTCCCAGTTCTTCCGTAGCTCCATATCCAAGTGGTGAGCACCCTGGTCCTGTACATTAGCATCTTTCTGTTATTGTTTTGTATATAGTTTAATCTAGTGGACATGAGCTGGGAAACAATGGCGGTGCAGAAGGTCATAGTTAAAGCAAATGTGAAAACAGGAAAGTTTGGGGAGGTGCAATGAGTATAAATTCACAAGTAATGAAAGCAAGTACTAAGCTGTTATTCCACAATAGAAAATGAAAGGTTTGTGACTTGAGTATCAATAAGTGAAATTTGTGGACATTTGTTTCGTTTAAGCACGATCCCCTATTTGACTAGGGCTCGATCTGGGGATTAATACAAGGATGGCTTCTTTTTGTAACGTTGCCTAGGGCACAGTCCCACGTTAGGGCTTGAAAAGTTGGACTATAAGCACGATAAGGTTATTACTGTAGAGCGTAGCAGGAAGATGAAAAAAGCAAGAACAAATGAGGATCCCGACTCGTGTGATCTTATGCCGCTCCTATCACCCCTCTACACCTGCAGTGGAAGAGCACCCTTCTGATGCCCCCTCATCACCTCTAGTGTGGCCTGGTGACATGGAATTATGGTAGGATGTAAATAGATTAATTTTGTGATCTTTATAAGAAGAGATTGTTGAGTATAATTCTGGCTACCGCAGTTAAAAAATGAGCATTTTTGGGAAGTATTTATGAACGGTTCAAATTATAAATAAGACAAAAATGAATGGTTGATGAGTGTTAGTATTTGTTAGTCCCTCGAAATGTATGGATAAAAAGTAATTTGATTGTTTTTAAACATGAGCCAGAAATAGGCTTTTCAATGGCAGAATTTATGACTTTTGATACTAGTTCAATATTCAATAACTGAAGTTTTTAAATCACCCAAGTGAATGATAAAATAGTTGATATAAAAATTATAGAATCTTCGTTAGGACTTCACAATTATACCATAGCTATCGTGATAATTATATGATTGGTCAGTGATCTTTGCGAAAGGTTTTCAGGAATCGCTGAATTTCAAAAGTTTCCCCTTTAAAATATAATATCATCCATCACTAACGAAAAACTTTTAAAGTTCAGTGACCCTAAATCTTAGGTAAAGTTTAATGACCATTCATGTAATTAACCAATTTTTATTTTTTCAGTCCTTTTTTTTTTACTCCTACCAATATTTTATTCTCTCTATTATCGCCGAACTTAGAAAAAAGAATAACCTTTTATTTCAGGAGTAACCGATAAGGTTGTGTGATGACCTCTTTAAAAACATAAAAAAAGAAACTAAAAAAACATAAAAAAAATGATAAATTACCTGATTAGTCACTGAACTTTGCGTAGGTTTTCAAGAGGTCATTGAACTTCAAAAGTTTCTTTATTAGTCACCAAACTTTACAAAATGTAATTCCATCCATTACTGAAAATTTCAAAAGTTTTCCCATTAGTTATTGAACTTTATGAAATGTAATCCATCCATCACTAAACTTTACGAAATATATTCCCATCCATCACTAACGAGAAACTTTGAAGTTCAATGACATTTAAAAACCTTATGCCAATTTTAATGACCAATCAGGTAATTAAACAATCTTTATTTTTTCAGTCTTTTTCTTTCTTTTTATTACTCCCACCACACATTTTTTTTTCTGTGATATCGCCAAACTTAGAAAAAAGAATAACCTTTTATTCTGGGAGTGACCGATAAGTTTGTGTACTGACCTCTTTAAAAAAAGAAAAAAGAAAGAAACTAAAAAAAACATAAAAATGAAAAATTACCTGATTAGTCACTCAACTTTGTGTAAGGTTTTCAAGAGGTCATTAAACTTCAAAAGTTTCTTTATTAGTTATTGAACTTTACAAAATGTAATTTCATCCATCACTAAGAATTTCAAAAGTTTTCCTAAACTTTACGAAATGTAATCCATCCGTCACTGATGGATGAAATTACGTTTTGTAAAGTTCAGTGATTTACAAAGAAATTTTTGAAACTGAGTGATTCTTTGAAAACTTTACATAAAGTTCAGTGACCAATCAGAATATTATCCCCATAGCTAACTGGTCCAATAATTCCTTAATGACAATTCATTACCACGTAAATTGTATGCTCTTTCTATCTTTTTGGTATTTAGAGAATCTTTGCGACATAACATCAATAGGAGTGGCTATGAATCCATTAGAGAGGAGACAGGTCTAGTTTGAAGGATAGAAACATATATTCAATGGAACTGACTTGGGCATTTCATGTTTCCAGAGCTGGTTCTACCTCTGTGTAGACTTGAGTCTTCATCATTCAAATGGGTCGAATTCATTTATCCTAAGGGCCAATTGCCTAGATCACTCAAATCAACCAGTGTAGACAGGGTTGAACTCACAATAACTAAGTAGATGTACATAGGCCTATTCATTTTACAGATAAACATATTGCTTCGTGCTCCATACTTCGAAATTTCAATTCTACTTATTAAGATAGCCAAATTTAAGTGGTCTAACTGTTTGTGTGTGTGTGGGGTGGGGGGGGGGGGGGGGGGGTAGGGAGATTCTTCATTTGTTAACTTACCTCCATTAAGCCACAGGACCAAAGGCTTATAGGAAGAATTTTGAGTTGACTCCACGAAGTAATGGAGCAATGCTGGATGGCCTGCATATTGATTGAAGTCCACCCTTGAGGCTGTCCTGGCAGACTCTCAATCTTGTCAGCTTCCATCATCCCATCTTGAGCTCCATCATAAACAGGAGAAGAAAATCTTTTATCTGATGCAATATCCAGTTCATCCCATCTATCCGCATGGGAAGAAAAATCTGATTGTTTGGATTTAATGAGTTTGTAAAGATTATCGACCTGACGTAAAGGCCATTAGATGACGATAGAGAAGCAATAGTATTAACCATGCAAACTGTGAGACTTTCATCTTCTTTGTCAGATCAAGCTTTCCGGGCTGCTTAGTTTTGTACGCTACATTAAACATCACTAACTATAAATTTATAATCATACGATCAAGGGTGTGAAGATTCTTGGGGCCAAATAGTAATCTGTTGACAGCAGATTGGCACTACAAATCTACAAGCATGGAACTGACAAATTTGCATGAATTGACTACAACTTCAATGTGGCTTGTTCTTTCTTGTTAACAAATTATTTTTCTCAATAGAAAATATCGATGGACATTGTCTAAGATTACAGGTACATGAAGATGAGTGAAGAACATTTTTTATAAAAAAAAAAAAAAATATTGATGTGGGAATTGGATCTTCTTCTTTTCCTTCTATTTGATTTAGAGCTAGTCAATGGAGTTGATTATTATTGCTGAGAAACTTGATGCTTCATGATTGAGTTGAGATTGCCAGTACTAATCACCTTGAGTGGAGACCATTACATGTTTGGTGCTTCCCTCGTTGGATTCCAACTAGAAATGTGAAATACGTGTTCGGTGAATCAATTGAGAATAATCGTGTTCACTTGAGTCCAAACCAAAGTGGTCAATCACTTTAACCTCGATAAAGAAGATATGGTCAAATATGTTTTAGTTCTTTATTTGTCATGTTTAACTTAGCTAGAACAATATCACTATACTCTGTTATTGTAAGTTCACTTTAAATTCATGCACAGGTTCTGAATTCAAAGCTGAGTAACCTCGTTTCCATATATGGCAATATGAAAGTCCCTTTTGAATTTTTTGACCACAAAAAATGCGACAACAGATACCGGACCCACTCATGTATTGGCAAGCTGATTCCGACACGTGTTGACTGATTACTAGCCAAAAATGTTGAGTTTAAACGTGGGAGAAGCTTTAGACACGAAACAAATATGTTCGGGATCCGGTAAATAAAAGAACAAAATACGATAATGAACGATTAAGAAAGAAACAAAATAAACACCGATGTTACACAATGTTCTTCTTCAAAATTCCAACATCATAGAGAGGGAGTATCTTTGTGTTATTGATCTCCCTTTTTTTTTTCAAACCCTGTTATGACACTAAGAGTGTTTATTTTATAGTATTATATGTACAATAATAACCATTGGATGATGGGACACATGGCATCATCTCCTTAACCCAAACATCACTTCGTAGGCATCATTTCTGATTGTTTTAGCTCATAGCGCCTTAAATGTTTCTGAAGAAGGCGACCAACCCATGCCCTGAGTTGATATGATTGAACCTTTCTACTTATTGCAACAGTCCAATCAATCATTCCAAAAGGATCTTATGCACTTTAAGATCTTCAATCGTAGGTCATCATTTGTCATAGTTGGGCTTCCAATTCTGCTTTATTGAGCCTCAGTTTGAGGCTTCGGAGCTTTAGGTGAACAAGTAATACTTCAGCATCGGAACTTTATAAATTTGTTTAGTATTTTCGCTTTCTCTTGAGCCTCGGTATTGAGGTGCTTCGGTAATGTTTGGCCACAGAGATACATTGGGCTACGAGCATGGTACCTTGGAATTTTTGGGCTTCGGTTGATGCGCCTCTACAAATGGGCTTCGGCCATTTCTTTACTTTTGGGCCATTGGTCTTTGGCCAATTGAGTTTTTGCCGATTTGGGAGCAACAATAATCTCCTAAGTCCGTGTATGGTCATTTATGTCATGCATGGACTTCTATCTTTGAGTCGTTTCATGTCATGGTTAGATTTTTTTCAACAAGCACAATAATCCCTCAAGTCCAAGTATAGATATTTATGTTATAGTTGGAGTTTAATGTCGAACCTGATTCACGCACGCCACAGAGAAGTGAATAGGACATCCGTTGAGCCGAATAGGGGATTTCACATTCTTGAGCCTAAGCAGCAAAGTGCTGAGCTGTTGAAGCTCCTTTTTATTTGTGGCTGAACTTTGTATGTAGAGTCAAAGCAGTGAAGTGCTCAGTTGCTAAAGCTCCTTTTTATTATGGCTAAACTTTGTGTGTAGAGACGAAGTAGTGAAGTGTTGGACTACGAAAACTCCTTTGAGTTGTTGTCAATAACGTATGTTGCTGATAATTGTGCTAATGGTTTTTTTTTTTTTTTGCATATTTTCAAGAAAAGACAACTGTAGTGTTACGGCTTCCAATACACGTCCAGTCATTACTTATTGAATGAGTAATGATGATTATGCTGCCGTATTTTGAGGCCGAAGCGCCAAATGTGTATGAGAAACACTCGTTAATCTGAGGTGTCAATAAGAAAACTGTTTGAATTCAATGCACCAGATGCGATCACAAATGGACATTTCAAATGAAGCGAGCATAGATCAAACGGTTGAGCATCGTCCTATCCCCTATAAAAGGTAAAATTTGTCTCACACATCTGTTTCCACTTTTTGCAAAATCTTTGAATTTCTCCATACATTTAAACTTTTTCGGTTATTTCTTCCTTCTCCGGTGACGTCTCCTCCTTGGAGTTTTTTCAATTTAGGTAATTCCTCAAACTTTTAATCCTTCCTTGCTTTCTTTCTACTTCATCTTTCATCTTTTTTTTAATCTATGGCGTCTAGTTCAAGTGACACCAGTAGGATAGTAACAATGGCTAGATTAGGGGGTTCTTTTTGGGGGTCGAAAGGTGAGATTACACCATGAGCGAAGCCCTCATAGATTACGAGGCTGGGTAGGGGGCTACTAGGATACCTTCTATGGTGACCTCTGAAAAATTAGTCGAAGTTAGGGACAAGTATAAGATCCCTGATTATGTTGAACGCTTAGTACCTAAAGCTCACAAACGAGCCTGTTATCTGAGACCGGGATGTGAGGCTGCCAATGAAGACCTGTTTAAAGTAGGTATGTGTCTGTCTATGCACCCATTTTTTAGGGGCGATGCTGAGATCCTACATGTTGGCTCCTACCCAATTACTACCTAATGGGTAGAGCGAGTTGGTGGGGGCATATTTCCTATGGAAAGAAACCTCCATGGGTGAGGACATGCCCCTCCCCGTCTTCTAGACCGTCTTCCAGCCTAGGATACTTGGGAAAGGAGAGTCTAAGGGTTGGTACTATATGATACCTAGGTGGACTCATTCCTCATTCGTAGTAGGTCTGCCTTCTTCCATCAAGAGATAAAAGGAGTCCTGGTTCTTGTCAAGGGAGAAATGGAAGATGGTTTAGGTGGACAAAGCCCTAGCTTGTATTGTGCTTACCCAAAAAGCTTGTGATTACTGTACATTTAAATTTATCATCTTTTAATAGGTCTGCATTCTGAGCTCTTTATTTGTTTTGTTGCAGATTCAGGGTCTCGCTTCAAATTGTCCCGAGCAGAGTGGGATGTGATAGAGGATATTTACAGACGTCCTCAAAGGTCGGGTCACTTTGATCATTGAATCGACAAAAATAGGTTTTTCATCCATTTCGGACTAATGACCTCGAAGGGTAAAAACTGAAACTCTTGAGACAATAGGCGGCGTTGTATTGTACATGTTTTAACTGTTAACTCCTTATCTGAAGATGATTTTGGGAAGAAAAAAACCTCAAGCCAGACATGGCCTCCATTTTGAAGGCCACTTCTACTGTGAGTTCCAAGGCGTTGAAACCCTCATCTAGTGGTGCTAAACACACGAGGGGAAAACTTGAGAGCCTCAGCAAAGAGCACGCTGATAAAGGCGATGAGGAGGGGACCCATGGGGATAAGGGCAAGGGCATGGGCTAAGTGGAGGAGGCCCAGAAGAAGAGAAAGTTGACCCATGGAAGTGACCCCTCTCCTGTGAAGTTTGGGACTATTGTCGTCCTAAGTGGAAAGTCAACTCTACCTCCACCACCTCTTAAGTTAATGCAAGCATCATTTGATGCTTCCAAGGCCCAGAAGGTGAGGGCCAATGAAGAAATTGCCAAGAAGATAGTGCAGACCTCAGAGGCTGCTAAGAAGAAGGCCCCGATTGCGAGGATTCCATGAAAATCTTGGGGGTTCTTGGCGGGGCAAGATAAGGAGATCGCCCCAGCAGTAATGGAGATGCTACCTGATCATGTCCAGGGTGCTACTGCGAACTTTTACAAGTTCTGGGTTGAGAGGTGGAGGGATTACGTCTCCATCTGCGAAACGGTTGATCTCACGGCCACACTTGTGAGTTAGAGTGCCAAGGCCCTGGGAGTTACACTGGAGTGCTAAAATGTACTTAAGGACATACAAAATCTTAACCTAGATTCTGTGGAGAAGTTGGCTTCGGAGAATGAGGAAATAAAGAAAATAAACACAAAGACGACTCTGAAGTGGAAAGTTCATGAGTCCCAGTGTGAGGTGGTATCCTTGAAAAAAAGGTTGAAATCTCAAACAATCATCAGAAGCTGTCATTCAAAGCATAGGAGAAGTCTAACTTGGAGATAACGTGGCTAAATGAACATGCATTGATGACTAGTCCTTCCATTGAATTTATCGTACAATCTCCAGCCATTTTCATATCCATCACGAAACAAAATCCAAGGGATTTTGTAGTCCCCTAATTGCTTAGCATCATCTTCAATGTACGTCTCAAGATTCCAATTTTGTTCATTAACATTCATAGTACCATCAATCTTTTACATATCTTACATTTTCTTTGTAGATAGAGTTAACAAATGAGGAATCTTATGCACACTTTTAGACCTAAATCAGATGTATAAATTCAAAATAAAAAGATAAAATTCGAAATAATTAAATTCAACTGAGTCATAGTGAATAGTATTGTAACCTGAAAGTAGTAGTTTTATGAGACGCATTGGCAAGGTTTTTCCCTTTAGAATTATGTTTATTCACTAGTGCTTTACTTCTTCGCAGTTGCAATTTGTTTCTTCTTTTGCCAGATGCTTCTTTCATCTGGTTATAGTTGCTTAAAAATTACCCTTCATTTTACTTGAAGTGGATTCACAGCCAAGCAATCGTATATATATGCAGTGGGAAATGGAAGGGTCCACTCCAAAAGTGGGAAATTTCAATTGAAACTGGCGGGAATCAATTTCATAGCTTTTACAAATACCTCTCGAGAAATACATTTGCTAGTTAGTAATTAATTCAATTTTCTTCATGTCTTTAAAGCTATTACATGGATAAAGCTGATTTTATCCTTTCTCAAAATAGTTCTTGAAGATATAGCCATTGAGCATGAATTTGCTTTGGGGAATATACAAGGTAAAAAAACTATCTTGAAAAAATAAATTGCACATAAGTCAAGCAAGGAAAAAATATTACGGAATAATTGTTGGACTGAATAGTTTGAAAGTTATGGAAAAGTTGTTAAAATAATGAGCAACAAAATAACCCTACAAAAATCAAATTGGCTCAATAAACCTGCATTGATGAAGTGCCTCCAATTCCTGTTGGTGATGCAGTTGAGGTGGACCAAGAGGGTACTTTGGAAGATGAGGCCTCAAGCCAAGAACCTGCAACTACTGAAGCCCTAGTTGCAAAGGCATCAGATCATCTGCCATCCTCTGCATAAAATAAGAACTTATATATATATGTGTGTGTGTGTGTGTGTGTGTGCAACCTCATCATGAAAGGCTTGTGTTGACGCCTCGGAGGATCAATGAGGTAATCCCCGTTGGGATCAGATCCTCCCTTTCAAGATACCCACACTTCTTCACATAGTGGATGTTGTATCCATTTGGAGGCTTTCACCATGATGTTCAGCTTCGTCATGGGAGGCTTGTGTTGTACGCCTCAGAGGCTCAATGAGGTAATCCCCATTGGGATAAGATCCTCCCTTTCGAGGTACCCACGCTTTCCACATGGTGGATGTTGCATCCATGTGAAGGCTTCCCCCATGACGTTCAGTCTCGTCATGGGAGGCTTGTGTTGTACACTTCTGAGGATCAATGAGGTAATCCCCGTTGAGATCGAATCCTCTCTTCTGAGGCGCTCACGCTTCCCTATATGGTGGATGATGCATCCATGTGGAGGCTTCCCCCATGACGTTCATTCTCGTCATGGAAGGCTTGTGTTGTATGCATTTCAGTTAACAACATCATTTCATTGATCTCCAAAAATATTTACAAAGGTTTGAGGGTTCTTCCAGCTACAACCCGTTCATTGATAATATATTCTAAGATGTTCGACATATCACGGGTGCTGTTGCACTTTCCTATTAAGGTCCTCTATCCAATAAGTCCCTGATCGTAACTATTCTTTAATGCAATATGATCCTTCCCAATTTGGACCCAATGTGCCTGTTCCCGGTTCTCTGAAAGATATGAACACTCTTCGAAGCACAAGATCGTTCACCCGGAATGATCTTTTCTTAGTCTTTGCATTGTAGTAACGGGTTATCTTCGTCTGATATGAGGCTGGCCTTACTTGGGATTCATCCCTCCTTTCATCGAGAAAATCCTGGTCACATCTCCTTAACTTATCGTTAGATATTTCGTTGAATTGTAACCGACGGTGAAAGGGTAAACCGACTTCCATCGGGCTCATTACCTCTGCACCGTAAGCCATCAAGAAAGGGGTTTCTCTTGTCGGGGTTCGACTCGTAGTCCTAATTCCCATAACACTTGTGGCAATTCGTCCATACACGCTCTCTTAGAGGCATCAAGCTTCTTCTTCAAGGTATTCTTTATGGTTTTGTTCATAGCTTCCACTTGTTCATTCGCTTGAGGGTGGTGAGGTGTTGAAAAATGCATTTTAATCCCGAGCTCTCCACACAAGTCCTTGACCTTTTTTTGTAAAATCGACGCCCGTTTTCATAGACAATCTACTGGGAAATTTCAAATCGGCATATGATATTTTTCCATAAGAACTTGGAAGTGTTAGCTTCTGTAATTTTTGCCAAAAGTTTTGCTTCAACCCATTTCGTGAAGTAGTCGATGGTGACAATAGCAAAGTTTGCACTGTCTTTGCCTTTAGGTAGAGGGCTTATAAGGTCAATACCCCATTTGGCGAACAGCCTGGGGCTGGATACCACTATTAGCTTCTAGGAGGGTTGTCTTTGGAGGGAGGAGAAATGTTGGCATTTATCACATTTTTGTGGGCTAGTAGTACCCTTGTCTAAACACTTTTTGTGCCAATGAAAGCCCTCAGTGTGATTGCAGCACACTCCCTCACGTATCTCACGAAGGATGTAGGTAGCTTCTCCTTCCCAACGCATCGGAGAAGGGGCATGGAGAATCATATCTTATAGAGCACATCATCCTCGATACAAAGTGGCTGCTGTTCTCCTGATTTTATAAAGCCTCTTCATTGTCAGTAGGGAGAACTTGATCCTTAAGAAAAGTCCTTATGGATTTTATTCACGTAGGCTCCCCTTCTACCCACATCATTTCCTTCACTTTAGAAGTGGATGGTTCTAAGAGATGCTCGATCAGCAACATTGTCAGTAGCTTAGAATCTTTGCTACTAGCTAATTTGGATAAAGCGTCAGCATGAGCTTTCTCAATGCGAGGAATCTGAGTTAGTTCAAACTTTTCAAAAGTTGGGAGCGGGTCTATCACCAACTTGAGGTAGGCGGCCATGACTTTGTCCATTATGGTAAAGTTACCATTAACCTGGCTAACTATCAGCTGGGAATCGCTATTAACGAGAAACCTTTTCACTTGCATTTCTTTAGCTAACTTCAGGTCGGCTAACAGCGTCTCATACTCGGCAGCATTGTTGGTAGCTTTGAACCCAAACCTTATTGAATAATTGAGCTTGTGTGAGTAGGAGCTGATTAAGACCACATTTGCGCCTGAGCTCATTTCTCCAGATGAACCATCTATGAATAAACTCCAAGTGGGAGGCTTGGTAGGTTCCATTATTTATTCAATCTTTGGGACATTAATAAATTACGCAACAAAATTGACAAGGGGTTGACCTTTGATGGCCGCTCTTGGTTTGTTGACAATATCGAACTCACTAAGTTCAACAACAATCTTCCTGAGGCGTCAGGTTTTTAGAGTAGTTGCATGAGTGGGAAGTTAGTTAGCACATGTATAGTGTGAGCTTAAAAATATGGCCTCAATTTCCTGGAGGCTGTGATCATTGCTAGAGCCAATTTCTCCATATCAGGCTAGCGAGTTTTCGCTGCTAGAAGTGTTTTACTCACGTAGTAGATAGTGATTGGAGGGCCTTCTCTTCTCGTATGAGAACTGTGATGATGGCTTCATTAGAAACAATTAAATAGAGTTGTAGAACCTCACCAGACCCAGGCTCTGAGAGGAGGTGGCTTGCCTTAGGAGCTTCTTCAACCCCTAGAAGGCCTCTTCACACTCCTTCGTTCATTGAAACCTTCTACCCCTTTCAAGATTTGAAAAATGGGAGACATTTATCAATGGCTTTGTATACAAAACGAATTAGAATCACTATTCGCCCAGTTAGACTTTGCACCTCCTTGGGTCTTTGTGTTAACCTCATCTCAATCAATACTCGAATCTTCTCTGAATTAGCCTATATTCCTTTTTGATTTACCATATACCCTAGGAATTTGCCAGAACCAACCCTAAATACACATTTAAGGGGGTTTAGCTCATTTTGTACCTTCGCAAAGTTTGAAAGGTTTCATTCAAGTACTTCACAAGACCATTTGCTTTCAAAAATTTTACAAGCATGTCATCAACGTAGACTTTTATGGTATTGTCGATGAGGTTGATAAAATCTTGTTAACAACCCTTTTGTAGGTTGAACTGACATTTTTTAACTCAAAGGGGATTATCTTATAACAATAGAGACCTGTATCAATGACGAATGAGGTATTTTCCTTGCCTGTCGAATGCATGTTCACAAGTTGGTCAATTCTCGTGAGGGAAAAATTATATTTTGGACAAGCCTAGTTAAGATTGGAAAAATCACTACACAACCTCCATTTACCATGGTGCTTCTTTACTATTATCAGGTTGGAGACCCATCTTGGGTAGATGGCCTCTCTGATAAATCCATTCTGGATCAACTTCTATATTTCCTCTTTAAGAGCCTCATATCTTTCTGGGTTGAGGGCCTCCTCTTTTATTTGTGCAGGGCAAACCTTTGGATCAATTTTTAGGTGGTGCCAGTTGAACTTCGAGTCAATGCCTATCATATTCTTGTACTTCCAAGCTAAAACATCAAGGTTACCTTAAGTCCTTCCTTGGTCTCCGGTGGTAGGTTATTTCCCACTTGCAATTTTTTGTTGGGGTCTTAGGGGTCCACTGGAAAACTTTCAAGCTTTTCCATTAGTACGGTATGGGATTCAGATTCGATGATACACGAACCCAATTCATCGAGCATGGCCAGCCATTCAGAGACATCTGTTATCTCGACATCGTCATGTCCAAGATTTTATTTTCGAGCATCTACCATATGGACGTCTACAAGTACCATGTGGACGTCCCTTAGCTCAACCTTTCTTATAGAATTCAGATAGCATTCTTGGGCTCCCATTTGGTCCTGCTCAGTGGGGAACTTCATGCACATGTGGTGAATGGAAATGATGATCCATAAGTCTTTTAGAGCGGGGCTACCTAGTAACCCATGATAAGTTCACCTACTATTTACTATCAAGAATTCCATGAAATTTAAATTTGTTTCATGTGGCTCTACCATCTCCAAGACGAGGGTGATCTTCCCCCTAGGATGATTATATCCCTGATAAAGCTATATAAGGGGGTTGTGATGGGGTTACCTCGTGATCAACAATCATTTTGTTAAAGGTGGCCCCAAAAAGGATATTGACGGAGCTGTCATTATCGACCAACATCTGTTTTAACCCATTTCAGATCACGACTGCCCTTACCGTAAGAGCATCGTAATGGGAATAGTGCATTCCCTTGGTATCTGCCTAAGCGAAAGATATGGATGTCAATGGTCTCCTTTGTGAATTGTTATCCATTATGTAACTTGTCATCGGGAAAATCATAGCCTTTCTTGCATAGTTCATTTAGGAGTTCCACGTATTAGCTCCCACATAAGGTCCTCCGAAAATAGCATCAATCTCATGGATTTGAGCATCTTCCACATTAGTCGGAGGGTTCCTACGCTGCCACAACCCCTCCTTAGGCCCTTCTTTATCGCGATTCTTCCACCATCACGGAGATGGCTCCCGACAATGGATTATCTCCTCCCGTCTATGCCTATTATCCTGCCTTGGTGGGCGCATATCCCTAGGGGACGGACATCTCTTTGGTCATTCTACACGTTCATCTGTCTTTGATGTTGAGCAATTTCTCTACAATATGTCGTATCATTGTTATAAGAATGATGGTAAGAACAATATTGAGGGGTGTTCGGCCTATTTCTAGGTAACAGACCCCGTCCTCAGCCTCTTCCTCTTTGGGGTCCCTCTGTCTGGATTCAATCTGTCGTGCATTGGTCTCGGGCTCCACATCTTCGTAAGCCAACCTGGGTATGACGTTCAGCGTAGTCATGGCAAGTGATTGTCCGGCGTTGGGGACAATTTCATTTCCAGCCTGGTTCCATTGGTGGTCCATTAGGTGGGAGGTTGGCCATTTCCTACGTTGTCTTTGTGGAAGGAGGAAATCTCTAGTGGCTCTATTTCAATGGGAAATTAATTCATCATTGATGATTTCTCACCTCATCGTTTTGAGCAAAGCATCGTAGCTGGTGGGGTCCTAATTTTGCACATCCCTCCAAAATAGGGTGTTCATATTCAAACTATCTCGCAATGCGGACAATGCTTCCCAATCAGTAACCTGAACACGGTTTGTCATTTCGTCAGTAAAACGGGTCGGATACTTTTCAGTATTTCTCCAGACTGTTATCTCATGTCTTGAAGGCATTGGATGAGAGTTTCTTCCTCTTTGCTCACGGCAAATCTCTTCAGGAATGTATTTTTAAATTGTCGTCAGCTCCGAATACTTTCTCGGGGCAGCCTATTGTATTAAATCTCGACCGCTCCACTCAAAGTGAGGTGGAAGGCTCTACATTTGACGATGGGCAAGGCACCTCTCGGGCTCATGTGTGTTTTATAACTATTTAGATGTTTGGTCGGGTCACCTCTTCTGTCATACTTTTGTATTTTTAGTAGCACATAATGGTTTGGGACAGGTGAATTCCTCAATTCTTGTGAAAAAGGCAAGTTTTCATTGTCATCATTCAAATCACATGATCTTTGGGAATCATCCGAGTCCTCTTCATCGACCTGATATCCCGGCCCACTCGCTTCTTGGCAAGCTGATTTCGATACGTGTTGACAGATTACTAATCGAAAATGTTGAGTTTGAACGTGAGAGAAGCTTTTGACACGAGACAAATATGTTTGGGATCCGGCAAATAAAAGAACAACAAAATACGATAATGAACGATTAAGAAAGAAACAAAATAAACGATATTACACAATATTTTTCTTCAAAATTCCAACATCATAAAGATGGATTATGTTTGTGTTATTGATTTCCCATTTTTTTTTCAAACCCTATTATGACACTAAGAGGGTTTATTTATAGTATTACATGTAAAATAATAATCATTGGATGATGAAACATGTTGCATCATCTCATTGACCAAAACATTACCTCATAGGCATCATTTCTGACTGTTTTAGCTTCTAGCGCCTTAAATTCTTCTAAAGAAGATGGCTAACTCATGCCTTGAATGGACATGATTAACCCTTTCTATTCATTGCAGCTGTCCAATCAATCACTCCAAGAGGATCTTATGCAATTTAAAATCTTTACTGTAGGTCATCATTTATCATAGTTGAGCGTCGGGTTCTGCTCTATTGAGCCTCAGTTTGAGGTTTCGGAGCTTCAGTTGAACAAGTAGTACTTCAACGTTGGAACTTTATCAATTTGTTACTTCCTCTTTCTCTTGAGCCTCGACATTGAGGTGCTTCAGTAATGTTGGGCCTAGGAGATACATTGTGCTTCGGACAAAGGCGCCTCAGAATTTTTGGGCTTCGGCTTATGCACCTCTGCAAATGGGCTTCAGCCATTTCTTTACTTTTGGACCATTGGTCTTTGGCCAATTGGGCTTATGCCGATTTGGGCAACAAAAGTCATGATTATAGAGATACCAATCGATAGCTTTTTGTAGAGCATTCCCTAAATAATGAGTCTATTACTTTTTCTCGAGTCGTCATTTTAAACATTGGAAGGCTGACTCAGGAGCTTTTACTTCCTAGTGTTGGGGATGGTAATTTTTTTTTCCTGCATAAGTTTAGAGAAGAAATAGTTGAATACTGGACGATGGCACAATAGAATACTGTTTACCGATAGACATCGCCTAGTAGCCATGTACATTTGGAAAAACTTTGTATGAGGTCAGTGAATTCATATTTAGCAATGACACTCTTTGACTTTGACAGTGTTGTAGAACCTTGATATCTTGTTTACACGTTGAGCACTTATGTTGACGAAGTGTTCCTCATATTAGCTTTTACCAAGTTGCATACTGTATTTGTTGTTTCTTTTTTGCTATTTGCTTAACTCTAATTTTGTTCCAAATTTCTAGGTCTGAACATGGTTCAGTTCGGTTCTCAAGAGAATCGAATCGAATCAGATTTTTTGGGTATTTAGTAAGTATAATCGTTGAATCTAAATTTAATTATGGAATTGAACTGGTTCCATTCGGTTCCATTTGGTTATGTACTCTATTAAAAATTTTACATTTAACAATAATCCAACTCATGACATATTCAATTTTATCTTTTACTATAACATTTCATGAACTCTTACAAAATAATATAGTCCAATTCAAACATTTACAAATAATAAATTGTTTAATAAGATCTAATTACCAATGTATACATATTATTTGGATCAAAGGGGAAAGAAATTCAATGAACTTGGCAAAATAAGGGTAAGATGAAGAGAGACGTAGTTACTCAACTTCGATTATTTGAGAAATGACAGAATGATTGAGAAAAACTTAAATCACTCAAATTTGGTTCTTTGAAATTTGATTTATAAAGTTGGGCTTGAGCTGAAAACAGGAAAATGATATTTTTGGCTCAATTATTTAGTTAGCAAATGAAACAAAAAAAAAATGATATTTTTGAACTAAATTAATTAGTTAGAAAATTTAATTAGAAAAAAATTAAAATAACTCGACTTATTTAATATAAAAAAATTCAAAAAATTAGAGGGATTCGGTTCTTAATCGAGAACCGAACCAAACTTGTATGTTCTTGATTCTGACACCTGTTCTGATATTTAACTCAAGAAGAATCGAACAGCTTTCAAAAAGGACCGGCTTGCTCAGGTTCAGGGCATCAAGTGCTTGTTAGGCCTGGTTGTCTCGGTCTTTTCACTTCCTTTGTTCGAAAAAACCTACAAAATAAAACAAAAAACTTGGCCAGCTCAAAATACCAACTTGGCGCAAGTATTAAGATTCATTCATTTTCAAATGGTTCAAATTTTGTTTAGACAAGTAGAAATGAGAACTGATATTAACCTATCAAGAGGAGGGTAGTTCTATCATAGTGCACAGCATGTTCTCGTTGATATTTACCTCCATTAACTTGCGCCACGGACTAGAGTCTTGTAGAAAGAATTATGGAAGACTATATGCTTTGAAAAATACGAGCAAGGGGATGAAGCGTGTTGGGGCCGATACTACATGCATTTGATTTAAGGAAATAGAACGTGACATATATACTCTCATGGTTTGTGTGATCCCATGAAGATTTTCTAGATATTTAATACATCTTGATTATATTGTGATTAACACATAGATCTAATGAGTAATTATACATAAGCAGTTTTGATTTTACTCAAGAAAGACGTCGAATATATTAGAAAAATTCGATTTATTAAGTGATTGTATACTGTTAAAGTTCAATTAGAATAATCATCAATATATGCCGGTGACTCAAACTAAATTATCAATAATGATATCGGATTACCGACAAGCGTTCATCAACGATTATTGTGACTGTCATCAGTGATGTTACTAGGAATCATCTACGGTACTTCAAATATGGACAAAAAGTCGTCGGTTATCATTAACAACAATATGAATATTGGTATTATGATAGAATTGTCGAAAACAATATTGTTGGCAATCATTGGTACGCCTTCGATAGCAATTATCGATGATGCTTTAATCATTTACGGGAAGTCATCTAAGTTTTTTACAATTTTATTCTTTCTATGTTTTTATTATTTTTAATAGAATACTAACGTATAAGTTAAAATATCATTTTATTCTTTCCTTATAGTATTGCCGGTAGTGCATCCACTGGGATAGTCCATTTTTTGCATATTGATCTTCATATAAATTCAGAATTCTTTACAGATATGGCCAATAGAAAACTTGGGCAAAGAATTTGGAGCTCTTAGGCAAAATCGTCGACGGTGATTTTTTGGAGAACAATAATGGAAATTTAAAAAATAAAATAATCTAATGGAAATTATTTTAAGAATTTGCCGAAAGAATGACCATCGGTGATTGATATTTCTAATTGAAATTAATATATGTTAGTGATTTAAAGAAAATTACCAATAGCAATATCGATGGTGATCACTAATGCGCATCCGTCTGACTACTGATGGCAATGCCATCATTCATGTTAAGAATCATCGTTTATGCTTTTCACTCACTAACGAAAAAGACCTAGGTGGTCACTAATAATATGACTTCTGTTAATTCTAATTGAAATCATTATATTTTGGTGATTTAGACATGATTACTAATGTTTGATATCACTTACACAGCTTCGACGATGATTACCGAAGATAATTTAGTATCCACGAGTGGTATTCTAAAAGGTGTGAAAGTGCGCTGTCTAGGGGTGATGGGCCATTTTTTTGGTAATATTTAATGGGAATAATACATAAATCAGGTTTTTAGTTAACACTATTTCAAAATTAAGGATATAGGTTTTAAATTTTAAAAATCAGGTTTTCATTGAAACTTATATATGATTTAATTAATTAATTATATATATTATTAATAAATATATAAAGGTCACAAATATATGAAATTTGGT
>CAIGRP010054755.1:0-34232 GCA_903798385.1 Fraxinus cuspidata
TGTTGCTGCCCAGGATCGAACTGGGGACCTTTAGTGTGTAAGACTAACGTGATAACCACTACACCACAGCAACTTCTTGATTTCCAATTAGATTTTACTTATATATTAAATATTTTTGTTAGAATGGTTTGTCTTAAACTTCGGAGAAGACATGAATGACAACGCAATTGTTCGGTTTGAAATTCCCAGAATTATTGATCTTTTTGTCGTCCTACCTTCCGACCGAATCGAAACCCTAACTCTGATTTCTGATGTTAGGGGTTTTGTGCTAATAATAAATTTTGATCATTAACTCGATCGATCGAATTTTTATTGGTGCAATCCAAGATCAAAAAATCGGCAAAATGGCTCGGATGGCGCGTAGCTGTGTTCAGTCACTGCTGAAGGTGGTAAATTCCGGGATCGGTATTGTCGGCATTGCCATGATTGTATACGCCCTTTGGATGGTTAGAGTTTGGCAACGCCACCTCGGCCCTGACTCCGCCTCCAATGCCCCAATTCCTTGGTATGCATTATGAATGTGTACCCACACATGAAAGTAAATTGCTTTATGTTTGTTTACAGGTTTATGGTGGGACAGTGATCATAAAAGAAAAAAAAATCACGCGAAAGTTAATTGCTTTATATATATATGCATTTTGGTGGGACAATGATCGTAAACGAAAAAGTTGTTATTTTGCTTTTCTTTGTGGTGGTTTATATGTTATTTAATACAATTTGAAATTGGGTTGCAGGTTCATATACACTATAATTGGAATTGGGGCTAGTTTATGTGTGATCACATGCTTGGGTCACATTGCAGCCGAGACGGCAAATGGTTGTTGTCTGTTCATAGTATCCTTACGATCTGCTTGAAGGTTAATTTTCATATGTTTTCCATTAACATGTGGAGTATGAGGATAGACATATCGGTAACATCTTTTCTATTTTATGTGAATTATAAGAATGCTAATATGTGTTTTATTCCTTTTCTAGATTTAGTCTCCTTTTTATATATGGATGGGTTTTGGTGCTGCTAATTTGCTACCAAATGCTCATGTATTCATTAAGTTGTGTAATGTTTACTGCAAGATTGTTTGCACAGAATCTTTCAGGCTGCCTGATGTAGTACGCAGTATTAAACAATCACTAATACTGTATAAGCAGGGGAAAGATAAGAACTGGGGAAGAAGAATAAAGAGGGTTAATGCTATGTTTTAATTACGACATTATTATTGCATACAAAACAACTTTCTCTCTCTAACCCCCCACCTTCCTCTCTTCTCTTCCCCCCTTGTACTCTCTTTCTCCCCTCTCTTCTCTCTTATACAAATGTTTGATTGCTTGACACTTGCATTCTACGTCACTGCCACTAATACCTGTAGTTGCTAACATAGTGTATGTTGTCCTAAACACTAGGAACCACATGGTTCTAATTGATTTGATCTATTCTATAAACTACCTGGTTTTAATAGATTCAAATAAATTATACCGTTGTGCTTCGCGGTAAAGTCTATCTCCTTTGTAGTAAATTATCTTGAGGTATAATAATTGCTAATCATGAATATGTTATGTACTTTTAGTTTATTGGTAATCAATACAACAAATTACTTATGAAATAGCTTGGGCCAATATCTGGTAGGAGATCCTTTTGAGCGCACGCTTTTCATGTTGATAAACATCGGCAAAAAGCTCTCTTTGAATTCTTGGAATGGAACTTCCTCGAGTTACTGCAGTAATGCCTTTTGGAATCCACTCTCCATTCCCGTTCCCCCCAAACTGACTTTCTTGATTTGAAGTGTTTCTTCTCACTGTAAAATTCTTTCTTCTAAAGTAGCTGGTGCCATTATTTCTTCTTTGGTTCTGCAACTTGAGTTTTCAGTTTTCAGAAAAAAGTTCATCTTAATTGATTTTTTTGTTCGTAATTAAACTGTGATGAGCACTTTATCTTTTCATTTATCTTCTACTTCATCATTTTGCTTCAAGCAAACTAAAATAAACCAGAAATCTTGGTACAATATATTGTAAGTTATTCCGTGCATTTTGACCTTTCCGCCTTTTGTAAAGTATCTTATCTCTTTTCTTTTCATGTTGGAGCTTTAGTTCATTAGTTTTATGAGTGTCACATAATACATAATATCTTAAATTGGTTATCTTCCGTAAATATGGGTGGCCTGAATCGTCTTTTACAGCTTAAAATTATTAAACATTTTTCAGCATTCAATTTTACCAATTAGAATAATAAAAGATTGTGCTGTAACTATTGTCATTTTTTCTGAAATAATGTGTACATGAAGAGTTTTGCATATTTATAAGCACGGAATATGGTTAATGATATGAAGTTTCTCCTTAGCTGGGGTAGTACATGGTTTTCATCTTTTTGCTGCTAGTGCTGGAAGCAGCAGTTACTGCAGATGTATTCCTCAACAGAAACTGGGAAGAGGTATATGAGACTAATTTGCACCATTTATAACTTACAAAATATCTTATAAATATATCTAAATACATTTAGTTCTTTCTCTAATTTACTGCGTGTATGTTAGGACTTCCCGGATGACCCAACTGGAAATTTGGATGAGTTAAAGGACTTTACCAAGGATAACTTTGACATATGTAGATGGATTGGCTTGACAGTTGTGGGTATACAGGTCTCTCTCTCTCTCTCTCTCTCTCTCTCTCTCTCTCTCTCTCTCTCTCTCTCACACACACACACAGAGATGCACATTCATTCATTAGGCACATACTCTGTTCCCTTTCCTGTCACGAGGGACTAACTGTTAGGTACTTCCACAGTTTCAGAGTATCTTTCCATATCCCATTTTTTATTTTCTGGTCTAATTGTTTCTCGCCTCTAGTTTCCTCAAGGTAATTAATTTTTGTTGGAGAGAAATTTTCGTGTTAGGATTTCAACTCCAATCATTTTGGAGGTCTCTACTATGGGTTAATCAATGGGCTAAGGTGATCCCTTTTGATCTATATAATTCTTCTAAAAATTTGATATGAATTGGGAACTGAGAATGAAGTTATGCAATTGTAGCTGTTACAATCATCTTTATCATATATAAGGTTGTGTAAAGTGAGAAGATCATGGTTGAAGTCTTTGCAATGATGAATTTTGATTTCATCATGTTAGAATCTTATATTATTAACTAGATAAGGAGATCCAATACATCAACTCTCTCCTATTCATGACATGCATTTAGATTTTTTGTCGGTTGTTGGTCTGTTCCTTGGCGATAATTGATTTTACATGCAGGGATTAAGTATGTTATTGGCAATGATTCTCAAAGCTCTTGGGCCTCATTCCGAGACATACTATGAAAGTGATGATGATTATATACCAGATAGAGTACCCCTGTTGAAGAATTATGTCCCACCACATTCTTACGTTGTTAGTGATCCACTCTATCAGCCAAAAAATGATTCTTGGAATATAAAGATCAATAGTAAGGCAAGTATTTGTTTGACCTTGGCATTTAAGCGTATTATGTCACCTATCAATCTCTGTAGGAAATTTGTATGTGCAATTGGCTTGGGTGGATATATTATTTTAAAATTAATCCCATCTCCTTTTTTGGCATATTTTTCTGTACAGTGATTTTGCACAAATTTGCTGAAGTTGACTTACTTCTTTTTCTCTTGTTTGTTGAAAGTATTTATTGAACATACCCATTCTGGCTTCATTTTGATTTTGAAGATTCATCTTTTTAACATTTAGTATTGTCGTACGTTGGATCTGTCACATATAGCATGTTGTATAAAGAATTGGATAAAATATTTACTGAATTCCACACTCTGTGAACTCTTGAATCTTAGTCCATCTCATGTTATCGTAGGTGTGATTTCTTTGAATTTAAATGTTTTCCTGCCTTGTAAAAATTTTGGTGATTGTCTTCTGTTTGTACTTTGGGTTGTGTGCATCTCTCTCGTTATGTTGTTGTGTGAGTTCAGTTAACAGCATGCTAAAGTCAATGTTTTGAAAACCAAATAAGGCATCGACTCGGAAAAAGCAAAGGGTCAAGGGTCAAGAGGTTGAATCTGAGTTGAACCGGTTGTCCAAAAGGAATAAATAAATAAATTTATATGCCAAAAAAATTGACAAAAACACTTTCATTTGCCAAATTTATTAATATTTAAATACAAAAACACATTAAAATACTGCTCTAAAGTTTAAACTCCAAGCAGCTACCAATCCTAAACCATAAAACAATATATAAAGAAGAAGGCGATCTCTTACGATCCCACATTGACTTCCGTAATGAATAAAATGGTTTGCCCAAGAAGGATATGGGCTGTGGCTTTCTCTGCCTTTCATGGTCTTAAGCCACAAGTCATTAATCTTATTTATCTTTTTTTTTTTAAATGGATTTTAACCTGTTTAAACTGGTACTGGGTCTACTGGTGTATGGTTGGACACACCATTTGACTCTTTTTTTTCCCCGGTTTTCTTTTTTAAGGTTTCAGGTAGTACTCGTACTGGAATTTGCATTGGTTCCCATTGAATCGGCCTGTCCTGTTCGATTTTCATAACATTGATTTTAGTTTGCAAATTTTGAACATACTTTGTATGAGTTGAAGTACCAAAAATAAAATTCTATTCATGATTTCATATCATCAAAATGTGTCATCATTAAGATATTTTTATGTTAAAGTTATCCCAATATCTGAACTCTAATTCTAGAAATAAGTTGGGGCCTTTTTACCGAGTCTACCAGATAGAATATGTTCGAGTGCCAAAATCGTTTTCCCAAAAGCGTCTTTTCTTATCTGGTCGAGGGACTTAGATTTTATCTTACAGCAATCCTAGCCTATTGAAATATAACATCTATCTCTTAGATCGACTACTTGATCCTTGATGAATAAATCAAAGTTATGTTTTTCCCCTTTGGGATATCTTCTTTTTCTGTTATTCAGGATCAAATTATCAAATATGTTTCTTTTCTCTTTCCAGGCAGGCAGATAAGAGTCATCTTTTTAGATGATAGAAAAGTTCAGGTAAATGATGAGAAACAGGTGGTTTAATCTTACACAGCCGTGCAACAAGATAGCGTTATGGTAGGAATATTCGTGGTTGCCTCCTACTGGTTAGCAAATTCTCTTAAATGTGCATATGATGCAAATTCTTCATCTATTATGTGCTTGAACTTTTCACAATTATATGATGAATGAAACCCTATTTATTATTGTTTGTTCAACTTTTTACGAACACAACACAATGCAGTACAATTGGATGATAAAATGAACCTACAAAAAACAATGTATAAGATGATTATGTGGTTACTAGTTGAAAATCAAGTCAGTTTAGTATGCAAATTAGACAAAGTGAATTTGGGAAAGAAGGCTGAGCTGCAGGGAGTGACATCCATGGATTCTTTTTTGCCTATACGCCAGGCACGGCATTTGAGGTTACATAATAAGCAACGGAAAATAGGGCATGAACAAAGCACAAAATCCCTCCAATTGACAAGAAATGATGGTGTGTGAAACCGCAGGAAGCTTTTGATTTGTTGTTTGATATCGTTCCAATCACCAGCATCCCCAAGCCAACAGCCAGTATGATCCTGGGCATCCATATATTATTAGCTCATATGTATATATATATCCCCCGTTTGATAACTATTATTTCAGAACTCTTTAATTCTTATACTCATTTTCAAATATACATTTGCACAATAAAATATTTTGTATGTAAACCCAAAAATTTTCTCAACTTTTAATCACACATTCTCAAAAAATCACTATTCGAAACTCCATTTTCCTAAAATAATGACCATCAAACAGGAGCGTAATGGATATATGGTCACTAACTTAAACAATGTTCGAGATTTTCCGAGCCTGTAGATACAAGGAATACAACAGTGATGTATGGCCCGAAGCCAGTAACTTAAGACATGTAAAGTGAGCCGTGAATGTTATGAGGTTTGGATAGTCCAAGTTTTTGCCTGTTGGCCTAGGCTCAGCACGACTCATAAAGGACCTTGTCGGGCAAGCTGAGATTTTTTTCTTCGTCTCAGTTTTTATAATATATTCACTATAGTCTGATCCACTACTATTGCATGTGTCAATGTAGATTATAAGCAGAATTGAACTACTATTGCATGTGTGAATGGTCATGCATTTTCGATATGTAATACTTGTGTTAACTTATATCCATACCATGTAAAAACGAGGCATGCCATTGATAATTGCTTACTAGGAGGTGCTGTTGAAATCTCCTCTCGAGTACAGATATTGCACCCTCCAAGCAAATTTGTAAGAACATGAGCTATACATAGAAGAGTAGCAGCAGCTACGCCTAGGACGAACGCGTCATGGCTTGGCTCTTTGCACTCAAATATCCAGAGTCTCAAATGCTTTTCCTGCAGTGAAAAACGCAGAAAGTATACATAAATTCCATGTTCTATTTCTATATGAAATATTGAACATTATTAAAGACGAAAAGATTTTTAAATCAACCTGGTTTTGAGCCGCTTCAGCTTTGATCCCAAGAATTCCAGCTGTTACATCCAAAGCTACAATTAACAGACAAGCAAAAATGGCTATCATTTTCATCATTTTTTAAGCTCTACTGTCTGGGAGGAATTAGAATGTGAAGTGAGTAAAGGAATGTGCAGAGGATAACAATGTTCTTATGTACATGAAATGCGGCAATAAATAAACAATTTTTGCAAGAGATGAGATTAGGGTGACGCTGGGAAAGTTTTCTTGTCAACGAAGGTAACTTTATTTGCTTTCTGTGTCTTTATTTATTTTATTTTTGCTTTCTTGAGATTCCTTTCATGGGGTTACAAGGAAAGAAGGGTATAAACCAGATAAGTATGATGCAGGCTTGTCATCTTTTTCTATCAAAAGTAAAAAGAAGTCGATGAACATGTAAAGGTATTTTTTGCTCAACCACATATATTATATTCAATAAACTTTGCCTGATGTCGTTTGACGGTAAGAAGTGAAATAAGTTAGAAGTGAATACAAAACATGTCTTTAAAAAAATGCTATGGCGTTATTAAAGTTAATAATATGCTAAATTAGGTGATAAGCACTCTGTTTGTTAATTGTCGCTTAATGGGAAACTTTTTTATCATTTTATGGTAATTTTATATATTTTTTCCTTTGATTAAGTTTTCTTTACTATAGTTTTTCATTTAAGGGTTTAATATGGTACTTTAAGATTTCCTTATAAAATATGGATTTCATTTCATTGTATGAATAAGACTGTTCACGGAAATATATTTCGAATAAAACACACTGCAAATGTATTGTTCGTTAATAATTAATAAAGTGAACTTTTTGAGTCCGAGTATCGTCCTACAAGGATTGGTTTGTTTTTAATGAATTTATAACTAAGTTACTAATGCGGATGCGATTATGAATGATTTATCACGACTGAATGAAATTTATGTCAAATGCAAATTGAAGTTTTTTCAATAAATGATGAATGTACTAGGATCACGAATCCTTATGTAATAATCTTTTTAAGTTCTACACTTTGACGTACGATTGAAATATTAAAGAATCAATACTCCTAAATTATTTAACAGTCTCTCTCGAGTAAATGCAAACATATTCTAATTTGTGAGCACTTGGACCCTATGATGATTTATACCGCGTTGAACATATTCCCCTTCTTTTGAATGCATGAAATAAGTCAACATACTAACACAATTACGTATACAATAATTATGGAGAAAAGAAATTCATATAATCCATTCAAACATCCCAAAAACGTGTTTCGATTTCAAAGATGTAAAACTAAAATTTAAAAATTATATTGCATAGTTTATCTAACCCTAGTACAGAATTAACATAGCCTAGTATGGTGGAAAGAAGAAAATTGAGTTTAATCTTGGCTTCGTGGTGTTGCTCTTCTCATTTTGCTTCTTTTATTCTCTAAAAACTCTTATGAATCTCCTCCTCCGTTTTCTGGACGACTCTAGAGTTTAAATACGGGACCATGATATTGTTTCCATAAGTCATTCAATCAATTAAGGAAACCAGAAATTCGGGTCAATTTTCTTAACAATGCGGCCGCATAGTGTACCCCTATGCGACCGCATGGTGTAGTTGAAATTGTCTATGAAAATGCTTGAATGGACCTATGCGATTGCATAGCTTTTTGTGCTATGAGACCGCATAGTAGTGACAAGTTCCAAGTTCTTGCGTTTTAGTCCTAGAATTTCGTTTCGTCAACCTCGATCTCTTTTCCCCCTTCTCCTTCTTCCAATATTTCATTCAAATGCCTAGTTGGTCCTCGACATCTTTACATCTCCAACTCCTCTTCCGTGTCACCTTTCGAATATTTGCAACTTGGTCCCTGAACTTTGATTTTCTTTCATTTTAGTCCCTTTTTTTTCACTTGTTTCTCATATTTTCCGTTGCATTCATCCTGTTGTTTTGCAACACACAATTTACATAAAATTAAAATATATTTCAACATATTTATCGATGATTGTATGTGTTTGTAACATGAAATAAGTGTGTAAAACGCACTTATCAAAGACCACCGGTGTTTTTAAAGGTGGAATTTAATGAAATGAAAAATTGAGTATTTTCAATTATGTGTTAAAAAACTCGGTATTCTTTATGAATTAACGGAAAAAAAATAGATTAGTTTCTAGCATGTGTTTAAATATTATGTATTCATTCATGAATTAACGAGTGTTTGATTCCCAAATTTTTTTAAAAATTCATGGATGAAACAACAAATTGTTTGTGAATTTCATGTTCTTACGCTACATAACATATGACAATAATATATGAGATAATAATATTTTATTTTATTTTTCTTAATCCATGCCTTTCGACTTTCTATTCTGGGCTATTGAATTATGCCAATAATTTTCTAAGATCGACATATTTTAACTTGGATATCTGAGACTAGTAAATTTATTTGGGGTCTCTTTAAGTCCCATTTTTTTTTTTTTTTTGTATAAAATATATTTTGGAATAGTAAATTGATGGAAAATGTGTGGTTAAAAAATAAGAAAAAATTTTGAATTTGCGTGTAATATTATTTTAATGAAGAATGTGTGGTTGAAAAGAAGAGAGTGAAAAATACATGTTGGGAAAAATGGGAATCAAACATTAATATTACACACATAAAAAAAATATTTCTTTTTTAACCACACTTTTCTTCATCAATCTACTATTCCAAAATATATTCTTAAAAAATAATGAGGCTCAAACACCACCCCCCTCTGCCCTCTAATTTTCATTGTTAGATAGGACAAATTAAAAAAGGATAGACATTTTACTTGTAAGTTGCAGTCCTATAATTCATTTTCATAGACATGAGAAACTAAATCAAAATTAAAAAAATATTTTTATATTAACTGAAAAGTATTGGAGAGAAGAATTCCATTAAAAGTAGATCCTGTCATTGAAATCCTCATTGTGCCTAAACCCTGGAAGGAATCAAGAATGAAGAATAATTTTGTTAATATCTCGATGTGATTACAGCATCAGTCATGTGATATAAAGCACTACAGTCACTATTGGAACACCAAATTAATTAAATTAGGTAGTATATTATATAATATTTTAATAATTATTTCTTTCTTAATACAGTTTATTGTTGTACACGCTACCTTAGCAAAGGAAAGATTAGGATATAATCGATATGGAGCCATAGAGAGTTGGACAAATATGACAACATACTAATTTTTTATTTTTATTTTTATTTTTAAGTTTGTTAGGTATTGATAAATTCTACATACCTGCACAACATTATTCAGATATATATGTTGACTATTTGCAGGTTTGTAACACAATTATGAATATATTGTGTGAAGTTCAATATGTTTTTTGAGTTATTCGAGAATCAGAAATACTCGAATTAGGCTTAAGAATAAGTTCAAGGGTATAACTAGGCATGCAATTTCTCTTTAGACCTACTATATATTCTTAACATACAATGTTGTTAAAATCACGATCCGAACTGTATAATTCTATGATTTTTAGATGATAAAACGACCCAAGTATACTCGTTGATTTTACAATTTATCTTTAGTACGAATTTGTTGTGAATTAGATATTGAGAACGGCCTAATTAATGATTATAAATTTCATGTCAAGTTTCTTCACGTGCAAGTAAGAGATATTGGAAATGAAGTATGCCATCCATTTGAGTTGATTCGGCCCAATGTAATGAGATAATGGGTCGAAGGGAGGTAAGGGCTAAGATAACTATTCTATGTCAATGTTCATGAGACGGACTAATTCATCTTGATCGCTGAAATAAGATTTTGTACATGTCGTACTATTTTGTTCCATGAGACGTTATAGACATGACGAAATGAGAAATTATTTGAGATCGATTTTCTTACTTACTAATCATTTATGTCATTAATTATGAGAAAATAATAGACTCAACAAACGAGACTTATTGATGGTCATTACCTTCGATATTTTAAGTGATTCATTGAATGATATTTAGGTATAACAATAGGGTGGAGTGAGATTGAGACGCTTATAACTGCTTGTCGATAATTTTTAGGAGGCGGGACAAGATTAAAAAAATCTTCATTTGCTGACTCATTTTATTATTTATTTTTACAAATTATCTCACTAAAGAATGACCTTATCTTTTATCCTCTTTAAAAGTTGTAATAAAATGCAATTAGTTGATATTGGAGTTTGTAAATAACACAATTTGGTCAAAGCAGTGAAGAGGAATTAGAATTCGACTGTCTTGCCAATTTCCAATCTAGAGAAGCCACATTCTTTTGAGAATTTCCGGTTAGCCTATTTTCCTTGACAGATTTTTTATTTATTTTTTGCACCATTAGTAAATTTGGGCAATCTTCGTGCGGTGATATATATATATATTTGTTTCCCTATAAATGTACCAATTTTTATTTATATATGTCATATCGTGTTAAAAAATGTCTTTGCATCGTCTTCTTCATTAAACTATAAATTCGCCCAAATATAAGTTGTGTTACATAGATATAATAATTTACATAATAATTTACTAACAGATGACATTACGAGATTTAATTGAATAAAAATCCCATCAATCAAATATATTCTCCACGTACATTTTGACATCTCATCATTATATAAAATATTATGTAAATAGTTATGTACAAGAAGCAATTTTTGGGGTGTACAAGTATCATTTTTCTTTTGTTCAATCATGTTACATGTACATTCCACTTGACATTAAGTTTGACATTCTAACATATGACATCCATCGTTACTGATTAGATTTTGACACATAGTGAGATGCCAAGAAGAATGTCAATGAGAATTGTACACATAATTTAATTCAATTTTGTTTTAATTCAATCACTCCATCAAGAGTTGTGCTAGGTGTACATAAATCTTTTCACAATTTTTTATAGACTAACACTCGACAAATATTCATTCATCCTCATCAGAAAATACAAAAAAAAAAAAAAGAAAAAAAGCACCTTATAGGTGCTGTGTGTGCTGCTAACACAACACCTACGAACAATTCCCCTTTTATTGTTCCTCCATCAATATCCATTTGCAACATTCGCTGGACTTGTTAATAAAAATTACTAGAAAGTAACCTAATTGGTACAAACTAGCATCAATCATGCTGTTTATACAATTTTTTTTATAATCTTGGTTGATAACTCACGTTTGACAACGTTACATTAAATAATTTCAAAAACTATTTTTAAAATTAATGGTTGGAATTTTGACAACAATAAAATTATTAATCATAATTGTCACAAGAAATGTACGAGGTTAATTCAACTAGCATAATTCTCAATATTATTTGATGGTGATACGGAAATAAATTTAGGCAGGCCCACTTTCAGATATGTACATAAAACCAGAGGACGTTCAATTCATACCACCATCTCTGTATTATTGAAGACCTTAAATCTCTGGTGTGAGCTGTTGTAAAAGCTCAGAACATAAAATTTTCATTCGCAAATCATATATTCAAATACATCTAGAGAAGCACTGTTGTCCATGTCCAAATAAATTATAATTTTGAAGAATTCCAAGAAGGGCTATGGCTGATAATTCCAAGGAAGAGTTTCTGAATCTGATTAAGCGAGTTGGGGCTTTTCTCACTGTCAAGATTTCCAATCTCTTGCGGGACATGGTTTTATTCGCTCTCTGTTATTATTATTTTTTTATTTCATTTTTTGTTTGTTGAATTTTGCAAATTGTTATGCAAGTTGTTTTATATGTTATTTGTTGATCTTTTATGCTATTTATTTACAATTTTGAAGAACTTTCATATGGTTTCTCTTTAATGTTGAGTGAACAACATTTGGCGTTTTAATGTGTAATTAAAAGGTATGGCTTGCGGAATAACAACGAGTTCTCAAGATTCTAATATCTATGGTCGAAAGTTGTCATTTTGTTTATGAATGGGTTTCTATACGCTTGGGAATCTGTTCAAATCGCACTTATATTTTGTGTTTGATATGTTTTTTTAAAAAATGGTGCGTGTTAGTGGCCTATAGATAAATGACGTATCGTCTCCGTGTTTTTTTCAGTTTATCTTTCTTCTATGGTCATGTACAAGTAAACCTAGCTAGATATGTTTGGTGGTTGTTAATTTTGTGTGGTGGGCATTATAGAAATATAACGGTTGCTTTCCCAAGGAGAAAGTTTTTAGATTTTCGAGCTTTTTGCAGGATTCACGCTCTATTGGGGCTATAGCTTGTTTAGCATTTGCAGTTTTTTTTACTTGGAGACTATTGACACTACCTAGTGGGACTCAAAGAAGGCAACATAAAAGTTCGGCTGGGGCAACTAGTTCTGGTGCTAGTACTCGTGCAACTGCAGATGTAACATTTTCCAGGGTTAGCAATTCATCAGAATATTCGAACACTCTGCATGCAGTTAATGAGCTCTTTCAGCCAGTGAAGGTATTTTTCCTCCTCTACAGTATTTCTGGTGCTTCAAATGGTTCAGGTTTTGATTAAGTTTATTTATATCTACAGCCAACTCTTGGTAAAATGGTCAGACAAAGGTTGAATCAAGGGAGGAAGGTAATTTTCTTATATACTTATCCATCTTTCATGAGTGGTAATCGGTAATCCTCGGTTTCGTCTCAGAACAAGACATGGATGCAAAAATGATCATAGCCTCGGTAGATAACTCATATACATGTGCCCTCTTAATGCGTGGTGCATGTAAGATAGCTGTCATCATGTGAAGAATGATAAATAAGAATCTATTGTGTAAGCTGGTCGATTCACAGAGGTGCTGGAACTTGGAAGCATGATTCCTTCTAACACCCTTGCCCTGGAAAACACGAAAAAGAAAAACAAAAATATCTCTTGAAGTTTGTTTACTTTCTCTGTTTATCATAGTGCAATCATTTATTTACGAAGTTTTATTTTAGAATGAGAGTATTTAAAAATTACAGGTTTTCTCCATTTTAGACACGCAACTTTAAACCTATATTTATTCATTAAAAAAAGGAATCACGTGCCTTTTGAAAGCAATTGTGCTTTACTTGGTAAAATGAATTAAGGTGCATTTGTAGGGTGAAGTACATTAAGCCTATTTGGGCTCCATTAAAATGAGATTTTGGGGAAAATGTGTTTTGGAAGAGTGATTTTTTTGGAAAATGTGTGGTTAAAAAATAAGGAAAAAATTTCGGTTCACTTGTAACATTATGTTATGGGAGATTATGTGGTTGAAAATGAGTATTAAAGAAATGTATTTTTGGAAAAATGGAGCCCAAAGAGGTACTAATTTTAAGCATGATATTGGGAAGAAGAAAAATGGATATAGATGGGGAGAGTAATTTAATGTGGAATTAGGTTACTAGTTGCATTGCGAACCTTGCAAACAATGTCCTAGGATAGTCTAAAACTTACTCAATGCCGAGACATGGTGGTGGCTGAGAAGGTCCTTATGATAACTAATTTGGAAATGTGGAAAGTTGCACTTTTGGCTCAACTGCGAGCGCATGTATCAAATTTTCATATTTTTGAAGATGATGCTGGGAGTGTACTAATTATGTAGGATAGGCAGTGTGTAGCCTAAAGCAGCATAATTGAAGGCAATTCCAGTTTGAGCGGAAGAGTGCTTCACAATTCACATTATTAGGCAATACCATATTTACGATCCTGATGTGCTATAGTTTGTATTATACTGCTTATTTAGGGGTTGTTTGACAAAGCTTTAGATAATGATTTTAGCAGATTTTGATAAAAGTTGATGAAATGTGTAGTTCAAAAGTTGATTAAAGTTGTGGGTCTTATGAATGTTTGGTTAAAATTAAGTATTGACTTTGGTCTCAACTTTTTAGCAACTTTATCAGCTATCCCAAACAAGCATTTAGTAAAACAAATGCTTCCTATAAATGATCTGTATGCTATGACATTTATAGATTCTCTGCCCTTTTCTCTGGGTAGATAATGAACCTTTCTTCGGTAACAGAGCATGTTTTGGGTGCCTAAATCTGTCCAATACTTGCGGCGAGGAGTAAAAACTTTACTACAAGGCAGGGATGTATTTTGGTAAGATTTAACTGAAGTGGCTATCCTTGTCCTAGAGGTGCAAGGCTTGCGGAGGAAGAAATCTGGCATTGGTATTGAGTCAGATATAAATCAACCAGTCATTAGGGAAATCCTTAAATACACTCAAAAAAGTATTTGGTGGAGACTTAGAAATTGGAAATTATGGTTGAGAGGAATGCACACTAGTTTTAGAGACTTGTGTTCGAAGGAAATCAAACTGAATGATGATTTGGACTGCAAGTTATGGCCAATATTTTAAAAGTACCCTGTGATGATATTCATGAATCATGTAATGAGATTGCAGTTGTACCTGGGATCTGCTATGAGGCATTTTCGAATAATACGGACCTTACCTTTTAAAGTCTCTTGAGGCATTTCTAATGAAAATGTTTATTGCCTTGTCTGAAAGCTTAAACTATCAAAGATAGGAGAAATAACACGTCCCATCACGTGCAGACTGAATTCATTTCCTAATCAAATGCTAACATGTGGATTTTTATAAATGGCACACAATAAGACTTGAATTAATGCGTTGAACTACATCATCTAAAAGATTAAGCAGTTAGATACAATGTAAATTTTTATTTTTATTGTCAACAGAAAGAAGCTCTTGGATGTTATGGGAAGCGGAACGTGGGCACCTCATTATTTGAGTACAACCATGCTGAATACAATTTGTGGTTTATTTGTCATGCATGATCTGAATAGAGTGGATGCCGTATTTTGTTGATTACATTGCAGCTATGAGTATCTTGATAACCAACTTTATTATGTTATATTGGAAGCTGAAGAACATTCTGACAGTTATCTGGATAAGTGGTCCATTTATGGTCCAAAATCGGATGAAGTTGGACATTTTAACGGATTTCTGTATGTTATCGTGATCATGTGTAAGTTGATACGTCTTTTGGACTATTGAATGGCTCTCTGTTTTAGTTTCGGTGGGATAATTGAATACGCGCTATTAGTAATTATTGAAGTGGGATACTCCTGGAGTTACATAGCTTACCATATTGTACAGTGATCACTGGCCACTATTAGGTGTGGGCACCTCTACTCCACATATACTGCAAAGGGAAGAGAAAAGTCGGCTATTATTTGGTTTTGTAAGGTTCTTTTCTTTTACTGTGATATAATTGTCAGTGGGTGGATGGAATACAGGGGTTTATACACATAGCTTGATTATCCTTTTGTTCATTAATTCAACATATGGGATTGTAACTACCCCATTTTGGAGAGTTCAATCCTTGCCCAGTTGAAATAATGGCAGCATTCTTAATAGATGCAAGTTGGACGTGAAGTGTTATCCCAGTTGCTGATTGCTGCGTAAAGCAGACGAGATTATAGAAAAGACTTCACATTTGGTAGGCGCTACCTGAGGTGCTCTATAGTAGCTTTTAGTGCCTGTGACACATATTTTATCATGTGGATAATTTATTGTCGAGATAAATAATCTACGACGATTTTTAAATTCTTGAGTGGTATTTCTTAGATAATTATTGTTTATAGAAAACACAAGATGACTTGCACTTTCCATATCCGACACAAACTCTAAAACAACCAAGTTTATGATTTAATTTTGTATTATTTTTTTAAATAATTCAAAATTAATCTAAAAAGTGCTGACAATATTAGATCATAATATTGGCCTCATCTTTCTCAAACTACTTTTTCTTGTCTTCCAAAAAATCTGAGTAAAATTTGGACTATAAGGGTGTGATTGATTGACATGGAAAATGTCTCCTAAAAAAGAAAATGTTTTCCTTGTTTTGAGGAAAACAAAAATCTACCACCTGTCAAAGAAAGTGTTTTCCTAAAAAAGGAGGTAAACTAGGCATATTTTCGAAGGTTGGAAAATATTTTTCATGGAAAAAATTGGCAATCAAACACTCCAAAAGTTAGAATTTGGGTGGAAAATGCCATTTTCCATGGAAAATTTTCCAATCAAACGCACCCAAACTTGAACTCTTCATTTTTTTTCGCAGATAAAGCCTGTTTCTCAATACAGATAAATGGGAGTTCAATTGTAAAAAACTCCATCATAGTACATAGCATTAGTTAAGCAACAATATATGTCTATTGCTTATACTTTTTCCTATAAATTCTGGATGACAGTTACATTCTTCCAGTCTTAATTCATTCTCCTGGTTCCAGTAGAATGATCTGCTGCAGTGGAACTTCTGTCATTTTTGCTTTAGTCATAATTTGGTGCTGAACTTTAATATAGATAGTTTTGATGAAATTTATATTGTATTGATAGATACTGAAGTAATTTTGTGGAATTTACTGAGTTAAGCTCTTTGAGACGTATATTTTGAACTTAGAGATCTAACCATAAATGCAATTTTGTTTTTGTAGTTCATTAATGTTTTGAATATCATCCATATCAGAATTAAGTTTAGTAAAATTTTCAACTTCTATGGCACAGGTTACATGCCAGTTGCTTGGTGTAATCCTTGAGGAAAGCAGCCCAGAGGAGCTGCAGGTTTTACCAGTTTCACTTGGACTTGTAAAATCATCATTTTTGAAATCATTTGGTCTGATGTTAGTTTTAATTATTGTGGCAGAAGCAAGCAACTGTAAGACCGTCAGTGCTAGAGGTGCTGCTTGAGATCACAAAATGTTGTGATCTTTATCTCATGGAAAGGGTGCTGGATGATGAAAGCGAAGTAAAGCACCAACTATTTTGTATTCAATTATTCTGTTGTAGCGTTTTTTCCTCTTATTTTACTTTTATGCATTTAGACATAACTTTGCCAGTAAATATGTCAGTTCTCTTTTTTGTTGCATGAATTGTGTCTTTTGTCTTTTATATGATATTATTGTCTGGCTTCAGCTTGCTTTTCTTCTCATATTATGATTATTTTCCAATAAATCTCTCTCTCTCTCTCTCTCTCGTTTGTCCATTGGACGTTTAAGGAAGTGTGTAAGCCTGTTTCAGCATATATTTCAGTTTTCTTGTATTTATGGAGTCATGAAGTGCTGTAGACAACATAAGCTACATGAAAAAGAAAATATACATGGGAGATTTAGGAATTTTGTCTTCTTTTTGGCAAGCTCATTTGGAATTCTTATGGTTAATTGCTATAGCTTCAGTTGAACTTTTAGATTAGGACAAAGAACAGTCATTTTTTACATAATATGTCATATGTTTAAGGAATAGGGGTAACTTTGCTTCAAGAGATCTTGGTAAATTTGTAGTTTTTTTTGGGAATGTCATAAGTTGACTTGATTGGCACATGTTGAGTTTTGGTAGCTTTCTATGATTCTAAACTGCATGAGTTTTGTAGCTTCTCTATGATTCTGTATCTTAATAGGAAAAGGAATTCTTTTGAAGTCTACTAATAGCTTCTTTAGTTAATAGGACATATGATTATTGAGTTTCTGTAGAGCCTTTCTATGTTGCTTGGACTCGGGTATGGGTGTCGGGTATGGTACATATCTAGGAGTCGGATCTTTTTCTTTTGAAATTTAGGATACGGAAATATGACTAAATACGTTACACAATTTGAACACGGGTATGTGGGTATGTTTTGTAGACAATTTTTTTTTAGAATCTTACATACTGATAAATTTTTGTTCCTCAAAAATCTTGGTTTTATGCCACAATCTATTTTATTGCTTTAAAAATTTGCGTTCACTCTTTATCTCCTGCAACTTCTGCTTCACCCATGGCAATCTCCCTTTCATGTTTCTGCCATGCCTTCTTAAGATAGTGCATTGCAGCCAGGTAGCAATCCATTCTATAATTCTTCGCATTACCTCTCTTGGAAAAATGATTCCAGACCGTTGGTGGGATGCCTAGTTTACTTCTTCCCTTTTTTTTCCCCTTGTTTGAAACTATTTCTATACCTCCAAACAAGATACTCGCAACACTTTAACACTCTAAATCTGCAAGTTCACCTATTATTCTTTAACGCCTTAACCTTAAAAATGAAAAGGTCCCATAAATACAGTAATCTGGGTATTGTTTGTCAGTGGCTGGTTTGAAATCCATCATTCTTTCCCAAAGATTCTTTAAGTTCGAATAATCATCCACCCAATACCAATCATAAGTTCCTGCATACTTATTTTATCCACTTGTGGTCCAGGTTAGTGTCTAGAGGGAGTTGAATAGATACTAGTAATAAACGGTGAATTTTAATGCTACTCAAAACAAATGAACAAGTATCAAAATGTATGCAGCAGAAAACAATTTGAGTATTACTTATATATGTAAGTGTAAAATACTTTTTTAAAGAATTGCTTTCTGCAACAAAAAAATCACCATTCATCTCTCTGCAAAAATTTTAAAATCTGAAGTGAGTATCCTAGATTGATGCATCAAGTTAGTCTCCACTTCGTGGGCTGCATTGATGATTTTGGATGCCTGAAGTTTGCTCCACTTAAATGAACTTGTCATTCAACCTAAGCTTGGGATGGATCATGATGAAGCTCACTTTGCATGCAAAAATGGCTCCTTCCTTTTTAAAAACTTCTAAATATATCTAATAAACGATCATTTGCGTATTTCTATTTTTTTCAACCCAGAAACTCAGATATGTGGTGGATGTAATTAATATCATGCTGTACTTTGGCAATTGTTTCAGTATCACTAGTGGGTTGTATATATTCATGCAGAAGAAAGTTCTCGTAGCTTTGGAAGATGCTGGAGTTTTTACATCTGGTGGCTTAGTTAAAGACAAGGTGATTACTGTAGAAAATTCTTGACTGACTATATAGTACATATACTCGATAATCTATGAATATTTTCTTTTTATGTGACTTTTTTGATATGCCTGCTGAAATTTATTTATTTATTTATTTTACTCATGCAAATGAGAATTAGTTCGTTTACCAATTTCTTGATAAGAACGTAATAATAAGATGTCATCATTTTGTTATAAAACAAATATACTTTACTCCATAGGTATTCTTGTTGCCATTTTTGTCATCAGGTATGCTTGCCTCTAGAAGCGCAAGCCACACTGACACAATTTACATTGCTTTGATCATATGTTATGTTCAATTATTCATTTTGGCTAGTCAATATTGAATGTTCTTTCGTATAAAGTATATAATACTTTTCTTCACTTCCCACGACCTATTTTATCAGAAATCTTTCAATCTAGATTTTCACAATTTAAGTTCAAATTAAGCTCAACTGTCAGGCAAAGATGATCCTCTGAATTTCTGATTAATTGACCTGCAGGTTCTTTTCTGTGGGACAGAGAATGGGCGGACATCTTTCGTAAGACAACTAGAACCAGACTGGCATATAGACAAGAATCCTGAAATTGTCACCCAGTTAGCGGTAAATATCAACTTTCTTTGCAATATAATTTTTATCCTTTACTATTTAATAAATGCATCTTTATTCTGCTCAGGTCTTGAATATTCGAAAGAGAGATCCATGAAGTCTGTGTTCGCTTGATAAACTATCCAGTGCATAATTATTTATCATAGTCTTCAGTAACTAATATGAGTATCCAAATGCTTAACAAATGCCATGATTTATAAATACAAAAGACTTGCAATAGCATCCTTATTGCACAATGTATATTTACTGTTACATTCTGAGATACTGAAATCTGTTAGGGATTACTTAGTATATCTTTTAGCCTTTGTGATTTTTTTTTTCTTTCTTTGATATCTTCATTTTGCAAGCTTTGTTTACATCAATAATCTTTTGAAACCATTATAATTTTCACAGAGATTCATCAAATATCAGCTTCACATCTCTGCTATCAAGCCCGAAGGATCGGCATCCAACGTTTTCACCACTACATCCTTGGAAAATTTCTTTGGACTCGTTTAATGTGCATCTAGTAAGGAATTGTCTTTCTTCGCTATGTTTTGGATTCAATCGCCATAATCCATATGGTTTAATCACCTGCAGGTGCTGATTTTTAGTAGGTGTCAATGCTTTTCTAGTTCAAGCAAAGAAGTACATCACCTACATTACTAGTGATTATTGAAGTTTATCAGATAGTTTGACATTGTACTTTAAGATAATGTACTATAATCTACGTAACAATAACAAAAGAACTCATCTTAACTTAGATTGTACCCCGGGTCGAGAAAGCCTGTTCGCCAGTTGTGAAACCATGGATAATCTTTCCCTTGTTTCATTGGAGATTATATTGTACATTAGCATTTATAATACGTTTGACTCAATTGTTGTCTTATAATTTTTCCTTTCATGGGATATCTTTCTCTGCGAGCGTTACGGAAGTACCTCGATTGCCATATTGCTTAGCCCATGTTTGGCTAATGTTTATAAACTATTTATAATCGTTCAAACTACTTTTTATTCACACATTTCGTGACAACATCTGAGCTGGTATTTCACATTGAACAAGATTATTTGACTATAATATTGTTGATGGAGATTATTCCTCTACCTAATATAGGATAATAAGTATTCTAGAGAACTAGAACACGATTGTTTGACTATAACGTTAGTATTTGATTATTCTACCTTATACCAGATATTAAGTATTCTATAGAATTTAGAGAAGACCATCTACTGACGCTGTTAATGATAGAAACTCTCTTGTCCCAGTTGTCCATTGGTAAGGGAAGGCCGTTGATTCCATGTATTAATTTTGACCGTGAACGTCATACATATTGAAGAATAAATAGCTTTGAAAAGTAAAAGAGTATTAAAAATTGATTGCAAACGTGATACAGTCATTGTTTGAGTATCGTGTACACAGTACTCCATGCTTTTATGCATCAGGATATAATGAAAAGAAAAATAATCAAGAATTTAAGATATCCATTTTTCTCCGGCTTGATCCCAAATAATACTTATCGATTGGATCAATGAACAAAGTAATGATGTGAGGTTTTAAAACTTTTTGTGGTTGTGTGTATTCATCTTCATCGCCTTTGTAAGTGACATCTATAATGTGTTCAAGATTGAGTGTTCTCATTGAAATTTCTCTAGAAGAGGAAGTTGGTCGGAGACACTCTTAGGTGATATCGTTCCTCCATGCATTTGTAGCCATTTCAAAAAACTTTTCAATAGCTACCTCTTTAGTCACACCGTTCTCCTTCATGTATGATTCAATACCAGTAGCAATTTGGCCCCTTTCTTTCTCAACCTTCAATAAGAAAATATTCAGAGAAAACACATAGTAAGGGAAATAAGGTTGCTTCTTTATAGAATTGAAGTTTCCAAATAACAAATGGAGTGCATTTCGTACCTCATAGGTAACAATGTCATCAATGAGTCGACATATTATGAGGCTGGCCATAAGGATTTTAGGTTTGGTGCTTAGCCATTCAAATTCTTCCTTGGTCACAGATTTGATCCCCAACAAGGATGTAGTTGTATGATCGTAAGTGCATGTGATTAAGGCATTGCTCATGTACTCAGAAAATGGTGGCAAGTATCCTGAACCACTTTGCCTCCACATAGTACGTTCTCACAAGTTCTTTTAACTACAAAAATTTAGTAGAAATTCTTTAAGTTAAACACAACAAATAAAGTTTTGACATTTGTCCTTATATTTTTATTTTCATGAAGCTGATCTTCACATGAAATACCCTTGAAATTGATAAGTCCATTTTACAATCTCGTTCTTTCTGCTAATTAATGGGTTGTTTGAAAACTTATTATTATTATTATTATTATTTTATTTTTTTTATTGTTAAGAAAAATTGGTTTTTCTTTTATGTTAATAAGAAATTATTGTCTGTTTGAATTTATTGGCAGACATTGCATAAGATTCTGCAGTTATTAAGCTCATGTTCGAGCCACATTAAAATTTTCATTTTCATTCTTTTACTCATTTTCAACCACACATTTTTTAATAAAATAATATTTTTCATCACATCAATAACTTTTCCTTCTTTTTCAACCACGCATTCTCCATCAATCTACCATTCCAAAATACATTCTTCCAAAATAATGTGGCTCAAACACACTCTAAATTGCGAAATTCTAATTATTGGCTCATTATGATTAAATATGACAAGTTCTTGAATGCTGGAATCTTTGGGAATGGAACAGAATCTTGCCTTTAAACTTGCCGGTGTACATGGAGGTTTTTCCGAGTTGAAACATATTATGAGTACCGTAGCATGAAATTAAATTTTTAAACATAACANGTTCTTGAATGCTGGAATCTTTGGGAATGGAACAGAATCTTGCCTTTAAACTTGCCGGTGTACATGGAGGTTTTTCCGAGTTGAAACATATTATGAGTACCGTAGCATGAAATTAAATTTTTAAACATAACAATCTTTTTAAAATCTTTTTCATACAGTTAATACTGAAACTCGATACTAATCTAGGAAATTTTGAATTCACGTCCCGATTAATAAATGGCTTCAGTGGATCTTTTTGATGAAATGAAAGGGTTTGCATATATCGACGACTATGAGTGCAAACAAGAAAAAATGTACCTTAGTATCAAAAGCAGATTTGGTAAATTGTTCACCCCATAAGCTGGGAGAGAAGTTTGCAACTGGACTAACGATATCCTTTTCACAGTTGGCAGCATTTTCGACAAGTGCTGGTGCCATACTGATTCCAGCCATTCTAGTAATAGAAGAAGAAGAAGTTATTATGGTACGTAGCAAAAGGATTTATGTTGAGACTATAAAATCTTGCTGGTGAAGAACGCTAAAGAGCTACTTCTATTCATACTCATAGCTTGAAATGAATGGGGGCAACGTGGGCGACTCTAATACTTTTATTCTATTGCCATTCAAAAGTCACTTTTACTTACTTAATTTCATTCTCTAAACCAAATTCCAATAATCTTGACTGCTGTTACATATAGAGTATGGATTGCCGTCTCAATATTTTTCCACCCTTTTTTATCATCTCTTACGCCAATTGTCGGTAATCGTTCTAATATTTTAGTAATTTACATAATAATACAAGGAAAACCAAGGACCAGTGTTCATTGTTGAATGAGAATATACAAAGGGTCCGTTTGCTTACAAATATGGAATTTGGGTGGAAAGAAAACGAATTACATGAAATTGAATTGTCTAGAATTTGTTTTATTGGGAATTGTAATATAATCTTTCACCTGAAAAATGTTGAAATTTTTTATCTTTTGGTGTTCGTTTGGTTTTGCTTTTCATGAAAATTGTCAATTAAAGGGATAAAATTTCTTACAATTGAAGATATAATTTGTTTGGATTGCAAACAATAAAAAAAAATGAATTTTTTTTTGTGTTCGTTCGGCTTTGTTTACATGAAAAATGTCAATTAAAAGGATTTTTTTTTTTTTAACAATTGGGGAAATAATTTGTTTAAAAAAAAAAAAGATGGAAAACCAAAAACCACTTAAAAGGTGGGAATTGAAATTCAACTAAAACCAAGAAAAGGTGGGAAAAAAAAGTGTCATCAAACATGGCAAAAGTGGGAAATGGAATTTCAATTCTATTTTTCATGAAAAAAATGATCTATCAAACAGGCCCTAAGAGGAAAAAGAAGATGTTTCCCATGCGCACTAAATTTAAGGAACCTGCGGAGGAAACTTAAATTAGTAACAAATATAACTCATTTGAATAGCTCCAATACATTAAAGTTAACGCGGTGTGATGCGTTAAAACTTGTGTCATTGATTATTTAAAACATTGTTAAAATTAATGTATAAAAAGTTGTCACCTCACAACTATGTTAAATTTGATATAAATGTAGCAAGATTGTTTCACCTAATAGCGATAGTGAGAATAATTTTTAATTGGAGGAACATAATTTCCAACGACGTTTTAATGTCTTAAACGTTTAGGAGAGCATTGAAATATAAAACAGAATAAGAAGAAAAACACCAAAAACATATGCCTCAAGCCTTCAACAAAGAAAAAATTACATTAACGACATTATTTATCACAAAATACAGATTTTCAGAATTTTTTTGTTCAATCTTGTCAGCTTCCAAACTATACATATGCTTAATTTCTTTGCCAGAAGTCCACACTATACCTAACCCAGTTAAATTGAAATGACAAACGATGAAAATGCTAGACGCTTGTATTTGGTGGAGATTAGTTAAATAGCATTAGCATGCTGGGACATCATAGATATAGTTTGTTTTCAAATATGTAATTGAGTCATAGTCAAGAGTACAAGCACCTAATATGTACCTTTTTTGAATAACTCGTCCGTCATATATGTCGTCTCTTATTTTCTCCAATGAAATTCTTGATGCAATGTAATGTAATTTCAACAGGGTAAAGAAGCAAATGCATTTGACATTCAGTGGGCTTTGTTTATTTTGTGAATATAGGGATGCAAGCAAAGACTTTTAAACTGAACTTCACCATGGAAGGTTAGATATTAGCAGAAATGATCTCTTACTCAAGGTGGATATGATAAAACATGTCAGCGTTGAAAAGTTAAAAATAGTTGTGGATCCTATAAAATTAACATTTTATAACATTCATATATATCATTCTTATTAGTAATACTATAAAATAGAAGTAAATTTTATCTAAACTTAGCCCCTGTTTGGTGCACATTTTGAGTCTAAGAATGTATTTTTTTTTGTTTGATGTAATAGGGAATATGTGATTGAAAAATAAGGAAAAGTTATTGATGTGATGTAAAATATTATTTTATTGAAAAATGTGTTGTTGAAAATGAGTAGAAAAATGAGAATGATAAAAATAATGTAGCTCAAACAGGGACTTAATATAATAGCATTCATTCAAAGCCCACTAAACTAAATAGCCCAAATTACTTATCTCCTTATTTTACCTAAATATTGGCTTCCCTTTTTGTACCCTATTTTTTTTTCTTTCATCAAATCTCGTGTTTGCCTCTCTTTCCTCTAAGAGAAACTGAAGGACCTCGGCTTGCATCCGCCTGAGAATGAGACCGAATTGAAGAAGTGATAAGTGTAGTTATTATACTCATTCGAGACGCTAAATCGTGATATTTTGTTGTCTTTTGAATAAAATTTTATCTAATTTATGATAAATTGTATTTTTGTAGGTAAAATTTTATGTTTAATAAAGAATTGAAGAAAATAATGCAAAATAGCGGAAAATAAAAAAAAAAATCATAGTACAAGGATTTGGAAGGAAGTATTAAATTAATTGGGCCTTAATTTGAAATGTCAATGGGTTTGAACTCTTTGGTTGAAAAGAATAAAAAAATGGTTTGTGAATTATTATACATATAAGGAAAGGAAAGGAAAACACCAGAAATTTTCACGTTTCATCAATTTTTGGTGATGTATTTTCACTTTTACGTGTTAATATTCAATATTATGGGTGACTAAATATTTTTATAGTTTGGATTGATGATATAGTTTAAGGTTTTATTATATATTTAATTTCAAGATTTTCATGTCATTTTAATACTTGTTAATTAATTATTGTGTGTTTAATACTTTTATTTGTTTGCGCAACAATTAATTGATTTAGGGAGAATACTGAGACCGAAAAGTGATGTACAATTCTAGCTCGTACAATAATTAACATAGACATTATAAGATATCTAGAAATAATTATAAGCTATGCGATCTTTGTTAAATTCTTATAGATAGATGCGTTCATATGTTTATGAATTTATATAGAGATAAAATAAGTTCGGGCATATAAATAGGATTAGTGTTACTCGAGAGAGATCACTCAATGCACTAGGTTAGTTTGATTGTTGGCACGTATGAAAAAACTCTCATACTCTTTGTATTGCACGAGAATTTGATTTGGAGCCGGATACAATGAACTATAGATGAATGTCAAATTGATTGTCGCGATTTGCAGAAAGTTTTTATTTTTCCCTCTCTTAATAAGAAAGAGAAGAAGAATACATTATATATGCATGGAAGAAAGATAATTTTTATATGTGATGATGAAATAAAGTAGGTTGTGAAAGTAAAGTTGATTGGACTGTAGAGAAACCAGTTACAATATGAAAACTCATGTGACAAAAATGAATAGTGCACATGAGATTCCCTCTTTTAATAGAAGACGGAGATAGAAACAAATTTAGAATGTTTTGTAGGGAATGAATAATTTTTAAATTTTAGTCTATAAAATCAAGCACTTCTTTTAGGATTAAATTATAATCAAGATACAATGAACAAATAGACAGAAAAATGAGTTAAATCTGCTTTGATTTAAATCAATTATGAAGCAGGCCAGTATAGAAATAAACAATTTTCTTAACATTTTTAAAATTTTAGGGTGAGTTTGAACGCTGTTTTCAAACAGTTTTCAATTTAAAAAAAAAAAAAAATAGTTCAAGTTTTTAATGGTTATTTAAATAAAAATTCTAAAAAATATATTTAAATGAACACAGATAAAATTTCCTAGTTTCATTTTATTTCCCATGTGCTGTCAACTCAATTTATTATTTATTTTATTTTACTTTTATTGAGGAAAAAATATTGTAAAATTTACAAACTTTAAAATATAAATATTACTTGACGTTATATAATTATAAAATTTTTTATTTAACTGAATAATCAAATTTAATGGAAAAAAATCATCAAAATAATTTATCAAAATTTCAAACCAAACAAAACACGTTTTCTAGTTTTCTATTTTAAAAAAACCCTTTTTTAGAATGACAAACCAAACCTGTTTTTTACAATCTTGAAACAAACCATCAAAACATCAAATTAAAAATGAAAACAAAACTGAAAATTGAAATATAAATCAAACGGGTCCTTATTAATTTATGATAATTTCAGATTAATTTCTTTTATTAAGATTTTGTTTGGGGATGGACAAAACTTTCAAACCCAATCAGATTGAACCGGACACGAACCGAACTGAATCGAAGCGGTTCTTCTTAAGTTAAATACCAGAACAGGTATCCGAATCGAGAGTCGACTTGTTTGGTTCGATTTTGTTCGGTTCGGTTCTCAATTCAAATTATTTTATTTTTCTAAATAAATTTGCTAATTAATTAATTTAGCTCAAATACAAAATATGATTTTACTCTTTTTAATTTTCAGCTAAACCCAACTTAATCAAATTGACTTAAATTTTACTCAAATATCTCAATCCTGTGATTCTATTAAGAACTTAATAAAGAGGGGTGTAAAAGATATCACGAGATTGGATAGAATTATTTTATAAGAGTTAAGATTGAACATTCATAGTCGAATTAATGTAGCGTTGTTGTAAATATAAAAAAAAATTATTATTACACAGAACTCAGGAATCGAATATGACCGAATTAAAACGAATGGAATCGAATTCGAACGATTCTATAATTAAATTTGGACCCGACAATTCTATTTATTAAATACCCAAAAATTCGAATTTGGTTTGATTCTCCTTAAAACCGAACCAACGGACCATGTCCAGCCTTAGTTTTGTTTATGGTAGTCTCTTGATTAGTATAGTAGATTACAATTTTTATTATTGTATTTTGAAATTATATAAATAAAGAAATTTGAAATGTTTAATTAAATAAAAAATACAGTATTTCACAATTATGTGTCCAAATTTTTGGTATCCTGTATAATATGAGTTTTTTATGCTTAATTTTCTGGCATTCATGAGTAAATCAGCGTAAGGTCGTTCAAGAATTCTATGTTACTGCACGTGCTACTCTACATTGAATTCACGTACATTTTGCAAATATTTTCCTTAATGCCATCGAATTCTTTATTGCGACTTCCATTTAATTTATAGATGTTTGGTGTTGAAGAATATTATAGTTTCGTAATTATCTCCACGTGGAATAATTTCACAACCTAAATAAATAATTCAATACACGTGTTTTTTACTTTTAAACACTTGGAACATATATTAAATATTGGAAAATGCTATTTGCTTCGCAGGTTGACTTCAGTGACTGACTGCCCGCATTAGACTAACTTTTCTACTTATAGAAAAAAGCTGCGGGTACCAAAAATAAAATTAAAAAAAATGAGAATTTGTATATGAATTTGAATTCCAGGGGCCCACCGTTTATGTGCATTTTGTCCGACTTCTATGGGTACTTTTCCTATACTCATAGCATTATTCATACTTACACACCTCACCAAAGAACTATGCTTAGAGTACATTGACAAAATTATTGACAACATATCACGTGACCTATTGTCATTGGACTATTTGAAAATTTGTCTATTTTTTCAATCAACAATTTTTTGATACACAACATTGTCAACTAATATTAGAATCCAACATTATACAAATAACATAATTGTTTACGAAAATAGAATAAAAATAGGAAGATCGGTAAAAACTTGCATGTTTTCTTCCTTGCACGGAATTCAAGAAAATGTAAAAATCACGAAAGAAAAGTCTTGTACGAATACATGTTTGTCATCAACTAAAAAAACATGCATGGAGAGGAAGCTTCATTTACAGATAAGTAAAAACAATAAAAAATTTCTACTCATTCTTGTCTTTTTGGGACGATAATTTGACTCCTTAGCCGTGAATGATTTAGGGGCGTCAGTTTAATTGGTGAACTGAACAATTTTCAAATAGCATTGGCTTGCTCAGATCCGATGTTTCAACATTTCGACTAACGTTGTATTCTTTTTTGGACTATTTTCAGCTATATAAAAATAAATATTCATTTTGTCTTTTCAGCTGGGTCTAGATTTAATTATCAGATTTGCTTTTCCTTTCTTATAATTGTTCCTTAAATACACAACATTTATGACATGTACAAAGATACCTTCTCTTATTTTAAAAATTAAAGAATTTTTCTCGTTTTCTCTTATCAAATATTTATCGACTAGCTAAGAGAGCTGGCCTTAATATTATTGTTGCTAGTTACTCATCACTTGGAAATCCTTCCATTTAATAATAGCAAAGTATATCCAAACCTATTGAAAATCACTTTATTGTCTTACTGGATTAATAAATATTTTATCAATATTTTTAAGGGTCGTCAAATATTGCTCGTAATAGATGTCTATGACAACTAAATGTATATTTTGTATTTCTTAGGAAATAGTGTTGCAACATCTTAACATAAGTTATCTTACTATAACTTGTTGAATATCATCTTTATTTATTTTTTCAATTTTTTTGAATATTTTTATAAGCAATGAACAAATATTGAGCTAATTTTATTTAAACATGTGTTAAAATAGGATGCCAATATTTTTTTACTTTGGAAAAGTATTTAGTTTGTGCAAAACAAATGTGGTAAATCTCGTACTCATACGTTGATAGTAATTTTATTGTTTTGCACTTTAGATTTTAAATTGTAATCTAATATGAGGCTTTAAGTAGCCAAGGAACAAAATTTTTAAACATCCAAGTAGCAAAAGTGAAGATATTATTAATATGGATACAGGATATGTTGACAAACTCTGATGAATAACATAAGCAATTATTAATGAGTACAGCGTATTTGAAGCTTTTGCTTTTTCTCTGGGATGTAATTGAAAGGTGACAACAAAGATTAAAAAAAAAAAAAAAAAAACCATGATCGATTACATCAATTTGTCACCAACTTCACCGAATTAGCATTAGACCTCAACGGGATCAATAAACAAAGAAATGATGTGAGGTTTTAGAACTTTTTGTGGTTGTGTGTATCCATCTTCGTTGCCTTTATAAGTGACATCTATAATGCGTTCGAGATTGAGAATTCGCAATGAAATTTCTCTAGGAGAGGAAGTTGGTTTCAGACACTCTTCATTAATATCCTTCCAAGCATTTGTAGCCATTTCAAAAAACTTATTGACCGTCACTTCTTTATTCACACCATTCTCCATCATGTATGATTCGATGCCGGTGGCAATTTGGCCCCTTTCCTTCTCAACCTACAATAAGACAAAATTTGGAGAAAAACAGTTAGATAAGTGGACTAAAGTTGCTTATTTGTAGAATTGATTCAATTCATTTCATACCTCATATGTAGCAATGTCATCAATGAGTCGACTTATTATGAGACTTGCAACAAGCATTTTAGGTTTACTGCTCAGCCATTGAAATTCTTCCTCGGTGACAGATTTGACCCCCAACAAGGATGTAGTTGTATGATAAACGTAAGTGCATGTAATCAAGGCATTGTTCATGTACTCGGAAAATGGTGGCAAGTATCCTTCGATAAACCACTTGGCTTCCACATAGTATGTCCTCACAAGCTCTTTCAACTGCATACAATCAGTAGAAATTTGAGTAGCTTGAGGAGGGGAAATTGAGTATAAAAATAACCAAAAGCAAGAAACATAGGGACCTATTACCAACAGCGGAACAATCGTGACTGTATTACTTACAGCTTCTTTTGCATAATGAATTGCGTAAGATCTTCCTTCTTTTGATAGTTCTTCGTCAAATTGCTCATAAAGATTTAGAAGAGCACTATATAATGGTTTCACGTACTCAGGTAGTCGATCAACTTCACTGATATCCCATCTAAAAAAAAAAAAAAGACAATATCATGATTACGATCACGAATAAACACACGACTTGTTTCAATATTGTGGATACATTTAAAAGAAAGAAATATGCACCTCACAATGGCCTCAGTAAAAATTTCAAGTTCCTCAACTGTACCATAGGCATCATATGTATCATCTATTATTGACGTCATTGCAATGGTTTTGGCGAGCATGATTCGAGCAATTGAATATTGAGGTTCATGATAAACTCCCATAGCCCAAAAAAACATTCTACCACTCTATCTCTTGCATAAGGAAGCTTAGAAACAAGGTCCAAATCCTTCCACCACCTGCAATTATAGGTGTAAGCAATGGATGTTATTAATACACACACACATACATTCAGCTGTTTTATGCACTTGCCAAAAATATTACCTTGAAACTTCATGGAGTTCCTTTTTATGCAACATTTGCAATGAATTATAGTCTAATTTGGCAAACCTCAGCAGCATATCATTCTTGGACTCATCTTCTTGGTAGATGGAGATAAAGTTACGTGCCTCAATTCTCGGGTTCCCAAAATGGATGCATTGCACAAGGGCATGAGCTACTTGTTTCCCGAGGGTAGAGTTTAGATTTGGTGCCATGGTTTTCAGGTTATCTGTTGTAAAAGCAAGGGCTTCTTCTAGTATATCTTCTCCATTCACCATTAAATATGCAGCTTCATACAAGCTTAGCAACCCACTTACATCACTCTTAATCGTCTCTTTGAATTTTCCAGTCTCGTCCATGAATTTCTTAAAAATATCACAAGATATACGGTATCCATGTTGTCTGAATAAACGAAAATGAAGTGCAACAGTGTACAAGTCGTAGGTTTCATTTTCATAATTTGAGTTGAGATTAAAGAAGCATTCTAATAGTTCTTCAATCTTGTTTTCAAAATGATATGAAACACCCAAGCGCTCAAGTGTGTCGATCATACTCAAAGTCTCCACCAAGTCTTTTCCGGGAGCTTCTCACTTCATTCTTAAACCTTTCAATCTCCTTGGCATATTTTTCTGCAAGCTGTATGATTCCACAAGAGCAACATATTGTAAGCCAAGCTAGTTTTCACTTCTTAAATACATATTAATAGTGTATTAATGGTACTATATTACTGGAAGAAAGGGAATATTGCTAGGCAGTACTTGCAAAAGTAAATTTACAAAGAAATAAGGGGATCGATACCTCAGTATCAAAAGAAAAATTAATAAACATTTCGCCCCATAAGCTAGGAGAGAAGTTTGCGACCGGGCGAACAATCTCCTTTACAATGTTGGTAGCATTTTCAACAAGAGATGAGGCCATTCTGATTCTCTTCTGGAAAATAGAACAGGAAGAAGTAGAAAAATGAAAATATTTTGGTATCAGCACAAAAAACAATTTATGTTGGAAGTATAGACGAACATAGCTCCAGTTGATTCTGCTGATTAGATACAGAAGAAGTACCTGTATTTATAGCAGAATGGAAGGGCAATTGTTCTTTTCGGCAGTCGGTCATTTTTGACTATTTTGGCGCCTATATTATTGGTGTGTTTGAGCCACATTATTTTGGAAGAATGTATTTTGGAATAGTAGATTGATGGAGAATATGTGATTGAAAAAGAAGGAAAAAGTTATTGATGTGATGAAAAATATTATTTTATTGAAGTATGTGTGGTTAAAAAAAAGTAGAAGAATGATGATGAAAATTTTAATGTATCTCGAACCTCTGTTTTATTGGTTTCGTAGGAAAGTATACAACTATCTATCATGAGTCGATGAAAGCATGTACAATCGGTCACCTAATAAATAATAAATTATTACAAGTGAATAAAGTCAACACCTATTGGAGGGGGTTGCCAGCGGGGCGCCAGTTGGCCCCCCTGTTTTTTATCCCTGTCATTGAGCGGGACAAGTGACTTTGTCCTAAAAATTATGCTGTTATCTACCTCGCAATTGGGTGAATTACGTATTAGCCCTTGATTCAACCCCATTTTTTTTTTTATAATGAATTTCGTAAAAAGTGATTTTTTAAAAGTGTTTGATTAAAAATTAAGGAAAAAAATCTGAGTTTAAGTACAAAATTATTTTATTGAGAGAATATATGATTGAAATGAGTTCGGAGAAAATTGAGTTTTGAAGAATGAGAATTAAATATTTGCAGTTGAAATAGTGACTTCTAACTACTTGTACATTTGACAAAAATAATTTGTTTAAATCGATTTTAAAGAATGGGACTCAAATCAATTATGGATCTCCATATTGATAGAATAGTTCTTTGGATTGACAAAATAATTTGTTTAAATCGTTAGTGAATAATGATCCTGCTTCGGACATTAGAATTCTTTGAAACGTCAGTGACAACGAATGAGATCATTGAGAATTCGAGATCACAATATTTAGAAATTTCGAAATAAGAAAACCAGGAGTAAATATTATAACACAAAATCAATTTAAACGAAAAACACAATTTGGAATTATCATCGCAATTGTCAGAGCAAGTAGCTAGTAGTTGAAATTGGAGAAAATCACGATGAACTCTAAGAATAGAAACTTGGCTCCAAGTCACGTGTTCCAGGTTTCCTTATATTCCCATCTCCAATGATGCTCACTGGATAACAAAACATTTCTAGGATACAATAAAATCTGAATATGTTATTTGTGTTGTGCGCTAAAAAAAATAATTTGAACATTTAGGAGAGAAGAAATCACTAAAAAGAGGCTCGAGTTTTGTAATTTTGGATTATAGAACACGAATCAAATATATTAAAAAAAAAAAAAAAAAAGATGAAATTCAAGTATGCAGAAAATAATGTTTTATGGAAGAAAAATTCTTTTACATAGATATCAAACTAGAAATCAACAATCTTTTTATAGATTGTTGAACAAACATTCCCCAGAATTACAATCTTTTATTTGAATCACAACTATTCAAATTTTTAGTTTCGTAATTAAATTTGGATGAAAAGTCATCATTAAAACGGGTATAAGCATGCATGTTCTGATCTGCACATAGGGCAGCCACCCAAGACATGCAGAATTACATGCATGCCGTGGAATGCTCGTCCAAATGCATTGGGCGGCTGCCGGAAGTCCTTGGGGTTGGCCCTCCTATGTCTTCCGTCATTTAGAACCTTCCTTGTATGATATCTTGATTCTTGCTAACTCTTTAACGTATCTTACAGTGGTAAAAACTGAGGTTATTGAAAAATTTCCAACTTGAACAGTTTTGGTAACGACATGTTTTTACTTGATAAATTTTTAAAAGAGTTATACTTGGAACATAGAAAGAAGTCCAATAAGTAGGGATGGCAATTCGAACGGTTAAAATCGAAAATCGAAAACCGAACTGAATGGGGAGAAAAAAATCGAACCGATGGTGTAATGGGGTGATTATGGTTTTGATTTTAATGACCTGGTTCATGGTGGGGCGGGTATGGTATTTAGACACGGTGCCCCGCCCCGAACCGATTACCCATTAAAAAATTAATTGAGCAATTGGGCT
>CAIGRP010054757.1:0-18724 GCA_903798385.1 Fraxinus cuspidata
GACCTCTGTGGACAATCACTTCCACTATACAATGATCAAATAAACCAATTGTGCATCAATCACGAATGGTTTTCAGAACTATCAAGTGTACTCTAGAAATATGTAAAATTGAGTATAATATTTTTTACTGAATAAGAAGAAACAATTTCATTTTTGTTGTCTTTTCTAATGCCCAGATGTGTGTTTATATAGGCAAAAAATTGATGTAACTCCCTACACCATGATCTAGTATTATATGCATATTTTATGATTAGTGGTAATGAGTTGTTAATATTGGGGCAGTTAAAAACGGTCATATTTTACTGACTAGTTGACCCATTAAATAATTCTGAAAATGATTTAAAAAAAAAATATTATTAGAATCAACAAAGCCCAAGAACCCAATCAAAAACTTTTTAATATAATGCGTGAGGCGTGACTCAAACCCCCCGACCTCCCACACAAATTCCACACTTTTCACCGGTTGGACACTTCACTCGAATTAATTTTTTCTTTCACATATTATATTTATTGTATAAATATCTAACAAAGAACTGTGAAACCTTTCTTACTGGAATGCTGAAGTGGGTGATGATTTGTTTGGGCTGGCCAAGGCTTGTAGGCTGGGAGAACTGGGGCATGTTAGGCGTGTTTTGTGGGAACTTTTAGGTGAAAGGAATTGGTTTGTACATGGTCAGGGGCTAAGGAACGACCATGTTCTCGTGGACATTGCTAGATGCCTCAGGTTTAGAAACTGGAATGGGCTTCTACAACACGGGTGCTGTCATTGGGCACTCGCAGCTGAAGATGCCAAGGCAACGGCAGTTCGGGAAGGGTCTGATTTTGGCCAGGAACCGTGGCCATCAGATTGCTGCTGTGGAATGTGACTCCTCAAGGTAGTGCATAGTCTTGAATATGATCTTTCTTTTGCTTCCTAATGCTTCAGTTTTGCTGGATATTTGATTGAAAATGTTAAAATTGTGGGCCGATCAGTTCAACTTGTTACAATCTTTCTCATTTGGTTAACCTGTATAAAGAAACACGAGAACTATTGCTTTCGCGATTGACATGGAAACAAAATTTATGTAAATCTTTTTATTCATGCTATGCAATCAAGATATTTTTTCCTGGGTTGGTAATCTACTCTACGAGGTGTGTCTCAAACTTTCAATATTGTTAAAGTCGTATAGTTTCTTACAACTCTCGTACGTCGTAAATTTCGAGATCTATTCTACAGAGTTCAGTTCACTTTAATGTGAGACTAATACTGTAAATAAGGAGATCACATTTCAACTTTGTTCAAAGTTTAGATTTTTTGGGGATATTTTTTTGAATCAATTTTAATTGTTCCCTTTTTAGTGTAGATTTATATCAATTTTGTTTTAAGTGTAAAATTGATAAAATATGTGGTTAAAATTTTAACTTGAAATTTTAATTTGATTTTAACACAATCCAAACGGGGACTTATTTTAAATAAGAATATTAAATTTGATATAAAAATATTACTAAAATATCATACTGCAAAAAAATTTGTTTTCATTGAATTTAATAAGATATTTTCCGTTATAAATTATGTGTATTGGATATGATCATTATATCTCTACAACTTTAGTTATTATGACTATTGTATTTATTGCAGCTCTAATTCTTCCTTATAAGTCTGAAGCTTGTGTTTTCAATAAAATATACATAAGTCTATTGACTTCTTTTATTTTATTTTCATTTTCTCTCTATTTTATAATATGTTATCAGCACAGTTCCTTTCAAAATAATGAATTGTCAAGATACTTATTTAGAGGGTGTTTAGTGGGGATTAAAATTAGATTTTTAGTATATTTTGATAGAAATTTTTGAAATGTGTGGTTGAAAAGTGTGGGACCCATGAACGATGTGGTTGATATTGATTGTTTGACTTTGACTTGAATTAAAATCAGATTTTAATCCGGACCAAATATGAGATTAGTTGATAGTAAATTGTGCATACTATTTTTAAAGATAAAAAGTATTTTTGGACTTCACATTAGCATAAAATAATGTTAATGTGATATCAGATGTATCAAATATCGTTGAAAGCTCCAAAAGAGCTTGTATTATTTTATCAAATAATATAAAATTATATATTGGTGATGCACTTTATTATAATAAATTTAGAAGAAATTTGCTTAATTTTAAACATATTCACTGCAATAGATATCACATCAAGACCATATAAAAAAATGATATTGAATATATTTGCATAACTTCTTTGATAGCTAAGTCAATAATAATAATAATAATAATAATAATAATAATAATAATAATAATAAAGTGCTTCCTTTGAGTATGTACTATATACTTATAAAAATGATTGAATTTAACATTATCACGAACTCGAAATTCGTTGATTCAATTTTTTTATTTATAATTTGGCATGATCGATTTGGACATTTAGAAGTTATAATGATGCGTCGAATAATAAACAACTCACATTAACATCCTTTAAGAATTAGAAAATCATTTTACCTAATGATTATTCATATGTTCCTTGTTCACGAGACCAGCTATGTTTGAGCCCTATTTTATTAAAAAATTATTTTTTCAAAACTCATTTCAACTACATGTTTTTCAATAAAATAATATAACACATAAATCAAAAAAAAAAATCTTCATTTTTAACCACATATTCTTTAAAAATCACTTTGAAAAATGTACTTTTATCTCAAAATGGAGCTTGAACAAAGGCTGGATCTTCCACTACTTAAGTCTATAGTGAATTTCCAACTTTCTTGAAAAGAATTCATGGAAATATATGTTGACTGATACACCCAACATGTAGACCATTTGTTACTTTATAGTCGTAATTAATTCTTCTACCATGCGGGTTCCATGTTTGACTACTTTTCATTACGAATGTTGATTTTGTTAGACTACTTGCTCAATGTTTCAATTGCTCAGTCAAGATAATTCATCTTAATAATGTTGATGAGTTAGATCACCTGCATTCAATGAGTATTGAACATCAATTGGGATTATAATTGAACATTCGATGTCCCATGCACATACATAAGATGGATTAGTGGAGTTGTTTATCAAACATCTATAGTTAATTGTTATATCATTACTCACGAAAACAAAGCGCACAGCTTTTGTTGGAGATCATGCCATATTATATGCCGCATTATTGATTCGTATAAGACCAACTGCTCATTATCAGTATTTACCTTTGCAACTTGCAATTGATCATAAACCTAATATTTCTTACATACGAGTTTTCATTTATGCTGTCCAAGTCCCAATTTCACCTCTACAACGTACCAAAATGGATCATCAATGAAGATTTGGAATTTATGTTGATTTTGATTCACCATTCATTATTAGGTATCTTGAACTTTTAATGGATGACTTATTTATTGCACATTTTGCATATTATTATTTTGATAAAATGATTTTTCCAACTTTAAGAGAGACAAACAACATTCCTTGCAAAATATAAGGTAAATTTCTTGAAATGAAATAATTCTATCTCACATTGATCACCACAACAATTAATGTGAGCAAGATTTTAAAAAAATCATTCACGATATTGCATCAATTAGTATTGACTAAGAGGTTAAAATATTTCTATCATGTTTTGCATAATGATTAGAATTACATAACTTTAATTTGTAATATTTTTAATGATACTATTTATGTTTTAACCTAAAATTTTAGACTAATATTTAAGATTTAACTTATTTTATATATTTTAAATTTTTATTTGTTAAATTATGGCTTTAAATCGAACTAAATAAAAAAAAATGATTTGGTTTAGAAATTGTAGTGGGTTGGTTTGATTTGAAATTTTTTCAAATCGCTTTAAGGGGTTTGGTTTGAAAAATTGTCACAAAGAATCCAAATTGAACCGTGTTAACCCCTATTTATTATATCCATCAAGAACTATATTTTATTCATGTCTTGGATAATAATATTTTACCATCAATTACGCAAATATAGTCATCAAGCTCTTATTCTCCGTACATAGAACTACAAATTCTCCTTAAACGCAGTTACAAAATATTATTTCCATAATATTAAGGAATAAATACATAACAAGTGGTTATATAAATTTTCAATATTAAATTTTAGTTACACTTTTGAACAGATGGACCAATTGATCTTTTGTATTTCATCCATTTTTATACATTGTTTAATGAATAAAAATATATTTCAATTTTATGGTACGGCGTAATAGAGTGACAAGGATGCTGTAAGCCAGTGCCCTTTTATTCATTTTAAGCACACTTTATAAAACCAGTTATGCTTTTTAAAACAATGGTTACTTTTTTTTCTTTTCAAAATGCACTTTAAATCTTGTCTATTTATCCGAATTCCCCTAATTTAAAATGAATTGTGTCATATACACTTCCATGTAATAAAAGTAGGTAACTTCGTGTCAAGCTTGATAGGTTTGATCTACTCGACCAAATTGAGTAGCCAATGTTTATGTAAGAGACGAAATCAAACATGATCAATCAATGTTGTATCTTAACAATTTTTGTTTTTCTTTCCTATGTAAATTCATTCAATCGACGAACTGGTCGAGACGAAAACCAGAGACTTTTCCTGTTCTTGGAGCTCAATCACTTAAGGCAGGCTGCTTTCCGAGTCTCTCCTTGTATTTCAAAAAGGGGGATCCCCCCATCCCCTGCTAGCTGGATAAGGTGGGTTGCTTTCTCGTAGTCTTCAGTTTGAGATGGTGGATCAGGCTTGAGCTCTCTTGTCTGGAATGGAGGGACGTTTAAGAATTCCTTTGGTAGTAGGTATAGGGCACGCTTCTTTTAGGAGACAAGCTACCTGAGGCGAGTAGCTAGTTAACCGTATGTGGTCTGTTTTTTACATATCTCCCGTTATTAGGGACCTTAGTCACCTCTTCGAAGTTTTATTGAATCGAGAAATAGGTTTGATTGCCATCTTTTTGATATATACAAAGGCATTCTCCAGATAAATTCAAATCGAAGCAGTTGGATGTCCAATTTGGGTTGATCAATAGAAATACTCNAGATAGATATCATATTCATGAAATATGATTGATGTCTTGGTGGTGAAATGGTAGACAAGCGAGACTTAAAATCTTGTGCTAAAGAGTGTGGACGTTCGAGTCCTCTTCAATGCATAATATCAAATGCTCATTGAATGAGTAATTCAATAGCTGGCTAATGAATGGAAAATCTTTGTCCTGTTACACGAATCCAATTTTTATTTTATTCGGTAAAAGCCATATTTTCTCAATAATGTCTTTGTCATTTAATCCAATAGCGTTCCATTAGATAGAAAGTAGGTTATAACTATGTGCCAAGTTTGATAGGTTTGACCTAATAGACCAAATCGAGTAGCCTATGTAAGAGACGAAATCAAACATGATCAATTAATGTTGTATATTAACAATTTTTATCCAAATTCTCAATAAAAATATGTAAAATGACGAATATACTCTCATATTCAAATAAAACAAAAACAAAAACAAAAATAAAGAACTAATTGCTACCATGCTTCCAAACCTTTTTAAAAAATGCAAATGACTCCCAAACAAATTACTAAAAAATTCAAAATAAAATAAAATATTTTTCTCTCTCTTCCTCCTCCTATAGAGTCTTCATTTGCATAAGGTCACTGTATCTACATATATTGCTCTCCATATTCATGTTGAAATAATCTAAAATAAATTAAAGAAAGTGAAGAATATATAAAACCTGAAAAATGAGGAAAAAAATAGTGATTAGTATAGTGAATAAGGGGGAAATAGAATTGGACGAAAGTGCCCTTTTTAAATTGGTTAAAATATGTCTTTTTTCCATTCTTGAGGTCAACTGACGGTGAAACTAATGTTTTCTGTCATTTTGGCTGCATTCGCAAATTTCTCAAACGCTTGGGACCTGTAGTGGCACAAATTGAAGGTTGAGGTAAAGTCTGCAAAAAATGTAAAGGTTTGGAACCACCACTACAATTTTTCCATAAAAAATATGTACCTCATCCCCACCCACCCCACTTCTCCCCACCCAACCCAATCAAATCCATAGGTCAAAGGCACCATTCAAAAACAGATTAGTAAAACAAGGGAAAGAAAGAGAGTTCAGTTGAAATCAGGCACAAACTAGCGAGTGAACTAGAAATGTTGTGTAAATGGAATAATAAAAACCTGAATTAGGATATGGTAGTTTCTAATAGGGTTAATCTTATGTCAAAAGGATTTGCAAACCCTATAATGTAACTGCATAATTATACAGATTTTTAGGACTAGAAACAACAATCAATGATCTTGGGAATCTGGTTGAATGTTCAAAATCTGGGAAACCACGAGTTTAGATAGCTTACTTACGGCTACATGAACCTGATAATCGTCCGAATTGGCAAAGCTGTCAATGTTTGTTTGAAAGCTCTCTCATATTCTTCATTCCAATCGAAGCTTTGATTACCCCTAAAAACTTTGAAGAAGGGAAATATCTGTCTGCTACCTGAGACATGAACCTATTCAAAGCGGTGACCTTACTTATCAACTTTTGTAACCTTTTTTCTTGCTCATAGGTGATTCCAGGATATTAAGGCATGTATCTTTTCTAGATTTGTTTCGATTACCTTTTGTGTGATCATGAAGCCCAAGAATTTACCCGAAGACACCCCGAAAGCGCACTTTGCCGGGTTTAACTTCATCTTATACATTCGAACTTTAGCGAACACCTTCTCGAGGTCAGCGATATGTTCATCCAACTGTTTGCTCTTGACCATCATATCGTCAACATAGGCTTCGATATTTTCCCGATTAAATCAACAAAGACTTTGTTAATGTGCCTTTGATATGTTGCCCCTACATTTTTCAAATCGAATGACATGATTTTATAACAATATATGGAAAATCAGTTATGAATGTCGTCTTCTCTTGGTCCTCCTCTGCCATAAGGATTTGATGATAGCTTGAGAATGCATTCAAAAAGCTGTACAATTTGTGGCTTCATATGATGTCCACAAGGTTGTCAATTCGAGGTAAAGGATAGCTGTCCTTGGGACATGCACTGTTAAGATCTGTAAAATCAATATACACCCTTCATTTGTCGTTAGCCTTCTTGACGAGAACTACATTGGCGAGCCAATCTGGGTACTAATGAACCGAGCATTGACAAGTTTATTGATCTCTTCACATATGACCTCTCTATGATCTGGCGCAAATTTCATCTTCCTTTGCTTAATTGGTTTAGCCATTGGTCTAACATTGAGTCTATGAACCACAACCCTGGGATATATTCCAGGCATGCCCTCAACCTTCCACGCAAATACGTCAATGTTGTAGGACAGACACTTGACAAGTTCATCCATGAGAGCGGCGTCAAGATCCCAGCCAACTGTCACTTTTTTGCCATACTCGAGCTCGACCTCTATCAATTCTTCCACTAAAGCAAGTCTCTTTTGGTGCTCGAGCTCGAGCTCAATAGTTGATAGTTGCATGACGTCAATTTTTATTCCCCAAACGCTAGTTAAATAGCACTGCCTTGCTGCATTTGATTCCCACGCACAATCCCTACATAATTACTTGTAGGAAACTCCATAACGAGGTGGAAGGTGGATATAATGGCTTTGATTTTATTGAGTAGTGGTCTCCCAAGGATAACGTTGAAGCACGAAATAACTTGAAAATGTGTATCAGTTGACACTGCACAGAAATGGAGCGTGCTTTCTCTAAGAAACAGCAGAAGTTTGGTCCAAACATCCAAAAAGCAGGTAGATGAAATTTGGAAAAGTAAACCTCCGCTGAAAATGAATCTTGTTATGGTCCATCCATTTGAATTTTCTGATTGTTCCGTTCAAGAAAAGTTGAAGAATTTGAGGAAAAAAGCTTGTTCAGGAAAAAGTTAGTACTATCATAATAACTGCTCTTGTTGGTGAGCTTAATCCGTATGGATTTGGTTGAGGGGAGGTTTGTGAAGATGAAGTGGATGGGTGGGGGTAGGGTGCATATTTTTATTTTCTTTCTTTTCATTTTGGTTTTTTATTTAATTATTTTATTTGAGAAAAATGTAAAGTTACAATTTTATCCTTAATTTAACTAGTTAAAATAGGTTAATTTTTAATTTTGTAGGCTTTTTCCTCCAAATGCAATCGAAATAAAAAGTTTGGGACACCATTTGCCAAATTGAAATGTTTGGGTATACTCTGCAATGTTTTGAAAGGTTCGGACCCCAATTGCAATTCTTTCTTTATACAATTCAAAAGAATGTTTCTACATTTGTTAATACCTCGATCGAGTATATTCATTTTGACGATTTACTTTATTTTAGGCTCTATTTGAGCTCCCTTATAATTAGTTTTTTGAAGAAAAAAAAATGTATTTTATAATTTTCTTAAAAAAACGTGTAATTGAAAAAGAAGAAAAAAATTTAAATTTACGTGTAATACTATTTCATTAAAGAGTGGTGAGAAAATAGTGCGAAAAAAAAAATATTTTGGAATGAATACAGCGCGGGCTTAATTAACTCAGACTACTTTAACATTTTCGAAGAGTTTCCTCTTGAACTTTCCAACTTTGCTAGTTTCCAATATATTCTCAGCTCGGTCAGATTATGCGTACGCGCATTCGTTTTAACTTTTAACAGAATATAAATAGGGTTTATTGCTTGAGAGAGAGCGAGAATCAAAAAAATAGTCGCTTTTGTGGTTGTTACTTTTCTGTATTTAGGGTTCGCCGAAATGGATGAAGACTTGGAAGTGAAGAAGGTGGATAATAGCATGAAATCAGCCATGAATTATGATGATGGATGCAGTATATGCCTTGACGCCTTCTGTCAAAGCAATCCTTCAACGGTGAAATGTCCACTTGTTTTTTACTTATAAGAAGATATACTTGGAAGTATGTTTTTTGAGCTTAGCTAAACATGATAAAAAATATTTGAAATCAATAACTTTTAAGCCTAAACAACATATTTGTAGATTTAAAATTTTCTTCCAAGTAATATTTTTTCTACGTGTTTGGATTTTCTTAGAATTATAGTACAAAAATGTGGCCTTTCCAAGGTTCAAAGTCCGTTGGAATTTTTAAGGACGTGGCCAAACAATGCTAAACTGCTGAGTGTTATAATCATATATTAATGATTCATCTAAATCATGTCTTGTAGGCGACGAATTGCAAACATGAATTCCACCTTAAGTGCATTCTTGAGCGTCTGTTTGGCCCAACTTCTTTTAGCAATTGTAGAAAATTTTATAACGTTGCAACAGTGTCCCGCTGACAACGGACAGTAACTTCACTGTTTCAAGTGACAGGGGAGAAAATGTTGTTCCCGTCTTTACCCTTCCCCGAAATTGCTCAACCACAATTGGAGGAAACCCTTTTTCAACAACTCCCCAGCAGCACACAGGAGGTGGCTCGGCCAGGTGATCCTGCGACCAGCAACAACCTGGCCATAGTAGGCGTCACTGCCAGTCCCCGATCGCTCTTCTCCAGAACCTGATACCACACGCCGACGACTTCAACAAGGCAACATTCGTACAAGTTCTCCGCGGCATTCTCAACAACGTAGCTGCTCCAACACAGTCGTCGATCTCCACAGCTCAAGGTAATTCTTCCGTCACTGCATCTCCGTTCGCTGCCATCGCCGGTCCTTCTCCCTTAGGTCCGACAGCTGCAAATTCTTACGGATGCAGCTGCGTGAATTTTTTTCTTTCTCTCTTTTTTTTTTTTTGAACTACACCCAACTACATAGTGCCCATCCCTTATTTTAGCTTCTTCTTCTGTTTGTCTTCGACCCTGATTTTACACCCTTGTTTGCAGTCGATTTCCTTGGCTTTTTCTTAGTAATTGGGGGTGATCTCTTTGTGGTCTATTTGTGATTCTATAGGTCCAATTGTGTGATGCTACTGCGTGATTTTGGGTTCCTAAACTGAGCCCCCAGCATTTCCATTTTATTGTGCCAATTCATTCAACCTTGATAGGGGAGTATTGTTTTGGTTATAGTTAGATTAATTTCATTACACCTATTGATTAGATCTAACTTCTTGTGTTTGTCTTGATTAATGGGTGTTGATCTTTTCTCTACACAGATGCATCTACAAAATTTCCCCCTAAATACCCAATTACGTTTTAACATTTAGAAGACAAAACAGAATGCTTCTGATTCTTTCTCGTATTTGGCTGTCATAGTGACTGAATATGCCAAAGTAATTGTGGCTTATCCCCAAAAGAAAAGCTCTCATTACCTTGCTCTGCTAATTATGAGAAGTCAGGAGTAGAGATTTAGTGAGAATAGAGCTTCATTTTTGTTATTTTGGTCTTTCGTGGCTATGGTCTGTACTAGTTTCAGGGATAAGCCACAATTACTTTTGGTCTTAGGTGGGTTTAGGTAAACTCACCTAAGTGCTGCAAATCTTGTGACTTTTGCATTCGATTAAAGCGTTTTGTTGCATTTCGAAAGTTGCTAGATTGATGCAAACAACCGATACATTTGTTCAACGGCAACTACTCTGCCACTTCTAGCCAGTCTCCCGGAAATGGACGGATTGAATCCACAGGTATGAGACACGAACTTGAGAGAATAAGATGATAACTATCACTTCTCTGCCCTGTGTGGTTGGTTATGTTTTTTCCTTCGTTTCGTTTATGTTTCACCAGCTTCAACACGAATTTATCAATGCCGCAGTTCAGGAGCGATCAACGGGCTGCTCCACCTGTCTCCATCGATAATGCCTCCATTGGTGATGCTTCAAAGAAATATGCACGATGGAGAGAGGCAGAGAAACGAACCTTCATAGCGGCGTGTGAAACCACGATTGCTGAGGGGCATCGTCATGGCAAGGGCTTCACAAAAGCCGGCTGGGATCGTGTTGTTATGTTGTTCAACTCCACATCCGGACACAATTGGAGCAAAATACAACTACGCAACCACTGGGACGCAATGCGTAGAGAGCATAAACGGCTCACTGAACTGTTGTCCAGTACGGGGGTCGAGTACAACCCGTTGGATGGCCGTATTTCAGCATCTGAGGAATGGTGGAACAAGAAGATTACGGTATTTTCGATCTCATTTGCGGGGCAATAATTCATTGTTATGTTATCGTGTTCATGCATAAGCTATTTTTTGTTCATCATATTCATCTAACAATTACAATATTTGAACTACAATTGATGCAGGAAAACAAAGAGTACAAGGACTTCAAGGGCAAAGATGTCAGTGAGATATACACCCGCTATGATGCAGGAAAACAAAGAGTACAAGGACTTCAAAGATGTCAGTGAGATATACACCCGCTACCATCAGCTTTTTGGGGACAGCTATGACAGGGATAGGTATGCAACGACCCCGACAAGGTTATGTCGTACGGGATTCGATTTGTTTGAGGATAGTGCAGTCGAGCCGATGCCGAGAGCACTGGTTCGAGTGACGAGGGCGACAAGGGGAACACTCCCTCTAGCATTAACGCTCCTGCACCTCGAAGTGGCGATAAGAGAAGATCTGGGACGAGCACCCGCAATGGGAAGAAGAAGAAGACAGTTTCGTCAACTAACTTGTCTTTCTCGGTCGAGCGTACGAACAATGCCGCGGAAGAAGTGGTGGCAAAGATACAGGAAATGCTGAATCCGGATAAGAATGCTGGAGTTGCCTGCGTGGAGCAGTTGCTTGAGGCAGGTCGCCTGAAAAGATGTATACCCTTGTACTTTTTTGCTTGTACTCTTCTCGCACAGAAGCGTTATCGAGATATGCTCGGGGTCATGCAAGACGACGATGAGAAATATGAGTGGATTGAGTGGCAATTCAATAGGGATGAGAAATCTCATCGTTAATTTACATTCCCATCGAACTTCTTTTCCTGCTTTCTTTTTTATTTCTGCACTCATTTAGCGACGTTAAATGTTTTATTGGCTGTGAACTTCTTATTTAAGAATTTTATTTCATGGTTTGTAATGGGTGTCATACTCCTCTGTTGATCGTTTCATTTAAAAAATATAGGTGGATAATGCATAGGATTATATGAATATGGTTGAATGAAAATATTGGGTTTGTTTGTGTCGTTTGGAATTTTACATGGTTATCTTGGTTAAAAATAAATATTTAGGTTATCTATAGTGTTTTTTGTATCATTTAGAGAGTACAATAATTTGCAACATTCACATGCAGTATAGTGGCTTCCTATTTTAAATTTTCAATTCCATAACGTTCAATCAGTTGGGTACTTCACATGCAGTATAGTAAACATAAAACATGTGCGTACAATAATTGCAATTCGTATATATAATGCACTTTGGGGGTTACATTCTATGTTATAAACACATCGATCATTTCATTTAACTAGGGTACGCACTTCGACAATGGATGTTCTTGATTTGCCTGCGCTCTTCGAATATTATCCGACGATGTCATGAAATGGGTGACATACTGTCGAATTGCATCGAGTGACGCGAGACACTATTATCAAAAACAAAGATAGCGCATTTGACGATTTCCTTTCGCACGAAACGGCTATATGTTTATGAAAGAAGCAATGGAAGAGAACGCACAAATGTGCTATCAAGAATTTCGAATGTACCCACAACAGTTGCGCGAGTTTGTACATATCCTTAGGGATGAATATGGATTATGCAGTAGCCAGCAAATCGATATATATGAGCAGGTCGGTATGTTCCTGTGCATATTAGCGCATGGGAATGGATACCGGCAGGTGACAACGATTTTCAATCATTCTTTACACACTATTTGTCACTACTTCAAGGATGTTCTCCGCGCCACCGTTGCATTATCAGGACGGCTCATACAATGAAGAACAAACTACAATGAAGGCAAAGATCCGAATAGACCAGACCCGAATAAGCATCCCATGTTTCAGTCTTGCATCGGTGCTATTGACGGAACGCATGTGAAAGCGGTCCTTCCGCGTGAAGAGCGGGTGAACTTTATTGGCCGAAAAGGAGTGCCAACCCAAAATGTATTAGCAGTTTGTGACTTCAATATGTGCTTCACCTTCGTTGTTGCAGGCACAACAGGGAATACGCACGACGCTCGTATACTTGCTCGCGCTATACATAGTTCGGAAATTGATTTCCCATTACCAGCCCCGGGGGAGTATTATTTGGTTGACTCCGGATTTGCACATAGGCCGGGATACATGGCCCCTTACAAAGGGTCGGATATGTTGTACCATTTTCAGGAGTTTCGCGACGACGGCACAAATCGTCGTTGTCGTTTTCGTAATGCTCGTGAGAGGTTTAACTACCATCATTCGTCCTGTAGGAACGTGATTGAATGTACGTTTGGTGTGTGGAAGCAAAGATGGCAAATCCTCGATCGTATGCCAAGTTATTCGTTGCGCACTCAAGTTGCTGTTGTTATAGCGACGATGGGCATTCATAATTTTCTACGTCGTTCTAGAGTGATTGACGAGGCTTTTCGTACTGTAGAAACACATGAGGATGCAACCGAGGTGGACCTACCAACAGCCGAGGACGAAATGCATGCAGAAATGAACGCGCCGGGAATGCAGCGAAGTGATTGGAACAGATTTCGCGATTTCCTGGCACAGAATATGTGACTTATTTGATATATATTAGTTCCTTATCGTACCGATTTACGAGTAGTACTACGTGTGATCCTTGCTATTGAAATGAATAATGCATTTTAAATCGTGATCTGATGCAAATTATGTGCTTAAGGATTTGTTTGTGTGACTTTATTTTGGAAAATATATACTTAAAGAAATAATAGAATGATAGAGAATGTGTGATTGAAAATTAAGGAAATGCTATTCTTTTGATGGAAAAATTTATTTCGTTGGAAAATACATGGTCGAAAATGATTAAAAGAATTGGAATGAAAATATTAATGTGGATCAAACAGAGGCTTGAAAATACGAAATAAGTATTCTGAAGCAAGTCCGAAGTGTACTAAGCCACGTAGAGCAAAAGTTACCAGGAAGCACGCACACGTGAGGAAAATTGTGGGAAAATAGTAGTTTGGTTATAGGGGCAAAACAGGAAATAAGGCTTCAAATGTTAAAGTTGTGCCAGAATTCACATGTCTAATAATTGTTCATGATGTGATGTTTTCTATGCATTCTTTTGAAATAATGTAGAACAAACACAGGCTGAATGGTAAGAGCTTGTTTATCTTGAATTTTTCCGTAATTGTTTATGTTGTATTTTTGGGGGTTCTTTTCACATTTTCAAGATTTAGCCGATGTTTGGTTTAGCTAAAATTGGGTTTTATTTTTATAAAAGTTGATGAAATAGATCTAAGAAATGCGTTGTTTGAAAATAAGTATAAGAAAAATGAGTTTAAAAAAATGGGGTCAAACATGCTTATTTGCGTTTCACCTCTCAATTTACTGTCCAAGTAAATTTAGGACCTTTTGGCAGAGTTTACGCTTCGGCTTCTTGAGGAACCTTATATCATCTTTTATCCACACAACACTTTTTAAAAATTATCCAAACGTGTTCCAAATCAGAGTCAGCTTTTGACTTTTAAAATAGACTTGAGAAACGGGCCCTTGGAATATTTTCCTGCTTTTATGTTCTCTTAGTCATGGAGTGGTGTAAAGCTATATGACCATGACCATAAATTTTTTTTTTTTTGTTAAATTTCATTTTGATGCATGTGTATATTTTTAAGGAAGAGTAAAATCTTGGTTCTGTATTACTGTGCAGCTTGTGGCATAGGAGCATATTTCATGTTCTTGAATTTAGGCATGAACTGGAAGTATAACCAATTTTGAGGTTAGCCATTGTTGGCTAGGTAATCCGATAAGAGCACGATAAGTATGCATTATTTTAATGGGATTGGACTTTAACAAGTAAGGTTTTTTCCCCCCTTTTTGGGGCCTAGTATCCAGTGTACCTTATGAAAATTGTCATGAAAGTCTCATTTTGAAAAGATTAAGTTACACCGTGTACAAAAGTTGCCAAAAGCAAGAATGTAAGAATGATAAATCTTTGCAGTCTCCAACAACCTAGCTACGAAGAACTGTATGTTTTGTAAGACTGACGTCTAAAGATCGTATGTGAAATAATTGATGTGAGATTCATCAGACCAATTTTTTTGAGTACTGAGGTCAATGCTCCGGCATTGGCATGATATTTTATCTGTACACGAGGCTGAATTCTATGAATCTACTGTTTTGAAATGAGTATGTGTTCAAGGTGGAATAAAAATTTACACCTTAGTTTTGTGAACAGGTGCGAGAGAAGCTCTAGTTGTCCTATGTGTTCGCAACTTATCAGTCTGAAAGATCTTCCAAGGTGTGTCTTTGATGTTCTTTTTTTGCTTTTCTAGTTTCTGATTTGTTATGAGCCTTATGACTTGTTAGTATTGACTATATGTTCGATTGGTTTCCTTTAATCGACTATGTTTTTAATCGACAGTCAAGAATTATTCAAGAAAGTAGAACGCCGGAGAAGGCTTGGGTTCACTCCCTCAAGAGAAGCCACAAGAATTGTTCTCCATCTGAACTTAGTGAATTTTCCATATCATCCATTCGATTATATTTTTTTTAATCGCTTTTTCTCTCATCAATGCAGCTACCAGTGGGAGTGAATGATCCTGTTCCTGAACTTGAGAGCAGAACAACCCAGCACTTGGCTGCTGCTCCTGCAGTGACGACTCACCTCTTTGATCAAGGTAGAAGGTTGTAAATATCCTCATTTTTTATTTTCCAAGCTGAGATATGTGCTTGATTCTGGACAGGCAAAGCTTCAGCCAGCTCCTAGTGTGGACATGGCTAATGCAAACAAGCAGTGGTCTTCTATTCTCAAGCCAACCCAAAAGTCAAAGGTACCGCCCCCTTTGTGCTCTGCTCCTTCCCCTAAGAAACAAAAGATAGAGAAGGGGAAGACACAAGCCTCTGAACCTGCTGAGGAGGATGCAGGACTTTCCACTGAGGCCTTGAAGATGCTCCCATCGTACATTGCCACCGTAGCTATTACACTGAATGAATCTGTTGGCAATAGAGAGGCTGAGAGTATGTTAAAGAAGAGTGATGGAGAGGTCCTGCAGTTGTCCGTGTCCCATCTCATGACGGCCACCGTCCTTATGGTGGAGCACAGTAATCGGATGGATGATCTGAATGGAGAGAGTAGGAAGACCCGGGAAGAGCTAGAAAGCACTCGAAGTGAGATTACCGTCCTTCGCATGGAGATGGAGAAGACAAGGAAGCAGCTGGATAGTACTAAAAAAGAAATGACTGTCCTTCGCAGGGACAAGGCCAATGCTGTTAAGAGGGCCAACCGAGCCTGTCATCGGAAACTTAAGTTGCAGACGGACTGAAGAAGATGAAGGGCCTAGGCGCCGAGGTGGAGAAGCTCAAGGCTGATGTGGCTTCCAAGGAAGCTGAGGCAGTGGCTGCTGTGGAATCCTTCAAGAAATCGAAGGAGTTCGAGGTCCTGAAGGAAAATTATATCAGGCAGGGGATGACCCACTATTATATGGAATCAAAACAGAAAGCAAAAGAACTGGAGGCAGCAAGAGTAGAGATAGCTGAGCTTCGCAGGGAGAAGGCGATTGCTGTTGAGATGGCCAGCCAAATTGAGCAGAAGATGATTAAGATGAAGGCTGAGCTGGAGAACCTGGAGGGCGTAGGTGCTGAGATCGAGAAGCTCAAGGCTGATGTGGCTGCCAAGGAAGCTGAGTTTAAGGTCCTGAAGCAAGATTATGCCAGGGAGAAGGGGACTGTTTCCTTCCTGAGTAGGAGGGGAGCACAGGAGAGAGCTAAAGCTATAGCAGAGATAGCTGACCTTCGCAAGGAGAAGACGGATGCTGTGGAGAGGGCCAGCCAAGTTGAGCAGGAGATGGTTAAACTGAAGGGGGAGCTGAAAAAACTGTGGCAACAATAAATTTTAACTGAACTTGTTAGACGTGGAACTTGTTAGACGTGGAACTTTTTAGTCTTGATTGGGGGAGTCTTTTGAGTTGCCATCTTTTTCGAAGATTATGTTACAAGCCTTGTTGTACGTTCTTAAACTTTATTTTATAAACTAAAGCCAGTTAAAAAATAATAATTTCATCACTATTAAAAAATATTTCATTTTGTGAGCAATTTGGAGTAGAATAATCCTTTTAAATTCTTTCTTGGTTCTTTTTATCTAAAATGCCTAGTCTGGAGCAGTAACTGGTTCTTAACCCAGTCTGATAGTTCTCACTACTAATCGGCATTGGTTTTGTATACATTTCATTTTTTGAGATTCTTGGTCGAATTTCATTATTTTCGCTGAAATTTAATGAATTGTTATTATATAAAATGAAGTATTAGACTCATATTTATATAGCATGAAAGGTCTCGATCTTAATATTCTCGGAAGTGTTCACATTTTGTTCTCAATCTTTGTGAAATGTTGTATCTTTTTAACAAACTTCGTATTTCATTCCTTCCCTCTTCAGAAATATGTTTATGTTAGATATTCAATCTCGTAAGAATGAAGTGTCAAATTATTTTTAGGGATAATTGTAGCAAAAGTTACAAATATTTGAAACACTAGTAGACTTTTCTCAAACTTTTGATTTGTTGCAGCTGTTATCTTTAACTTTTTCAAACGTTGTAGGTGAGACCATTTTGGATGGTTTCCGTCAAAGATATCGTCAGTTGACCCAAAAAATTAAAGTCTGATCATTTTTTACCAAGTAAATGAGGGTAAAATAGTAATTTTATAATGTTACTATATAAAATATAATTCAAAAAGCAAAGAAAATCAAAAAAGGAAGGGAAATTATTATTTATCTTCTCCCAAACCTCCCCCCACCCCACCCCACCCCACCCCCCTAACCAAAACCCAAGAAAAAACAGGTGCAACCCGTTGGCCAGCGCCACCCATCGGCCACAACTGATATTCAAACTCCAAACAACCCATCAACAGAAAAACCCACAGACTGGAGATACGTTGGAACTTCTTTTAGACAAAGGGGTGGAAGTTCCAACATATCCCCAGTATCGGAAGTGGCAGGAGTTCTCAAAAGGGTAGCACATTGTCAAATTCAGCAATTTCGATTTCAAATGGGTACACGCCTATTGACATTTACAGTGGGGCTGAGGCCTCGAGAAACATTGGAACTCTTGAAAATACATATTTTCAGCTTCCAGATGATGTACAACTTGTTCTCCCAATGGAATTGTTATTTCAAATTCATCCTGTGACCATTGTTGAGAATAGATATATTTTCTGGATAGTATAAAACTTGAAAAGCAAAGCAAATCATGTAAAAGATTTTATCTTAACCAAGAAAAGAATTAGAACAATGTAAAGAAATGGTCCAAAGAAAAGATGGGATAACTTTTAGTGCATAATGTTTTTTCTTGGGTTGGGGTTGGGGAGTGGGTTTTGGGAGAAGATAAACAGTAATTTCCTTTTTAAATTTTTAAATTATATTTTATATGATAATATTATAAGTTACCATTTTACCTTCATTTATTTGGTAAAAAATGGTCAAATTTTAATTTTTTGAATTAACTGACGGCATCTTTGATGGAAACCATCCAAAAGGGTCTCACCTATAACGTTCGAAAATGTTAAGGGTGACGGTTGTACCAAATCAAAGATTTGGAGAAAGTCTACTAGTGTTTCAAATGTTTGGAACTTTTGCTGCAATTATCCCTTATTTTTTTGATGAGGTCAACAAATTACATTAGTTTCAATTTATTACAACTTTCCTCATTTCATTAACTTTGTTGTTTAAAGAAATATGACAACTAATACTAAATAAATCTTCTTATACCTTGAACACAGTATGCATAGCAACCCTGATAATTATTTATTATAATTATTATTTTT